>OX375865.1:20198648-20312731 GCA_947359475.1 Heligmosomoides polygyrus bakeri | reverse complement strand
AGAAGGAATTGGAAGCATATTTGCCTAGGAGGAATTATACCTTTGTCCTTTTCGAATTTCGAATAGTCGAATTTCGAATATTTGAATATTCGACTATTCGAAGAAAGTCCAATATTCGAATTATTCGTTTATTGGAATATTCGAGAAAGTCCAATATTCAAATTATTCGTTTATTCGAATATTCGAAGGCTTCGAATTTCGAATAATCGAATTTCGAATATTCTTTATCAATCTCTTAACAAGCTAATGGCACTCCTCTCCGAAAACCAGGGAATTGTGACCTCTTGATAAGAACGATGTTTTGTTTCGTGCGCCATTCAAAGTGGCCGAATTGTGTGTATGCAATCTGACAAGGGAAGGGCCTGGAACGTATGCCTGAAAGGGAAGAGCGAGCCATATAGAGAGAATCCCACCCCTCAATTAGTGTAAAAATGGGTTTATTTTTGACAAGTCGCTAAACAGAAGGTGTAGGGAATCCCACCCCTCAATTAGTGTAAAAATGGGTTTATTTTTGACAAGTCGCTAAACAGAAGGTGTAGGGAGTCTGTTACAATAGAATTCGTGGGTATTTTACGCCCGGCAAGTGGCTCGGAGCGCAATGGATAGAGACGTTGTTACTTGGGTGGGAGGTCGGGGGTTCGATTTTCCTGCTCAGCTGCGTTTTTGCATTTCATATGTTTGGTTGAGAGTTGAACGATTCTGACATCTATACCATTTTTAGATGTTTTTGCCTACCGCAGCCTGCAACTCTTCGTTCCCGAACCATGCCGATTTATCCCCCCTGGTTCCTCCTTTTGTTTCTCCCAGGGTTTCCTTGGCACATCTCAGGATTGTTTGGGCGACCCTCCTCCAGGTCTCATTGACGGGACCAGCTGGATCTGGAAGGCCTGCTTCGAGCACTGCCCTTCGTAGTTCGTTCCGCTCTGAACCCCGCAGTCCCACCATCGGATCCTGGGTTCTGTCCTCACTTTGGGCCTGATGGGTAGAGGTATGCTAAGGTCGGCTACCAAGGGTCTATGCTGTGATGCCACGTCTTCTCCCGGAATGACCTTCACATCCCGGACTGTTTTCAGGGCAGCCCTTCGAACCAGGATGTGGTCGACTTCCGTCCTCCTTCCTCCGCTAGCATGGGTCACCTTCTGGTTCACCTCTTCGCGAAGAAGGTGTTACAGACAGCCAGGTCGTGGGCGATAGCCAGATCCAGAATTCGTTCTCCATCCGGGTTTATCAGGCCGATCCCTTTACCTCCATGAACCCTTTCCACTCCTCTTCTGCCACTCCCCACATGTCCGTTCATGTCCCCTGCTATGGAGAAGTAGTCGCCTTCTGGTACGGACCTTATGGCTTCCTCGAGCGAGAGGTAGAAGTCATCCTTGTCGTGCTCGGAGCATCCGATCTGCGGAGCGTAGACAGGCATGATGGTCAAGTAACCCTCCTTCGTGTCCAGCCGCAGTGACATGATGCGGTCGTTTATTCTTTGGACAGCCGCTACTGAATCCTTGAGGGACTCCGCGACAGCTATCCCTACCCCGTTCCTCTTGGTGTCCTCTCCGTTGTAGTACAGCTTGACCCCTTCTCCGATCTCCCTGGCTTTCGCCCCTTTCCATCGCGTTTTCTGCAGACACAGGACTTGTATCCTTCTGCGCTTCATCAGGTCAGCCACTTCCCTGGATCTTCCGGTCAGCGTTCCCACATTCAGAGTCCCCAGTCGAACTAGCTTCTTTAGCCGAGGTCGTTCGGCCCTCGGTAGCCCTCGCATACTGACCACAGAACTCGGGAGGGGGTTCTGTGCGCCACTTCGGGGTGACGTCCTAGCCTTTACACTGATTCTATTGCGACTTGTGATCACGGTTTTGTGACGAGGTTTCTCCATCAGCCGGCCTGTCAACCTGGGCCTGACGCTGGAACCGTTGCCATTTTTGCAATTTTTGCAGGGCATAGCGTGCCGAGCTGGGAGTCCAACCTGTGACCGTTTCTGCATGAAACTACACTACTAACCACTAGGCTAACTCGGCTCTCACTCTCGACTCCTGGTCTTTGAAAATCCGAGCAGGATGGTTTCTCCCGAGGTCACCGGTCCATCTAGGGAAACAAACTGTGAGGAGCCTGTAGCCTTTATACGCCGTCCGTATTGTAGCCAGTGCTTCTTCTTCATGCACGTTGTGCCTGTGTATCATTGATGTTGAACGTTTATACATCATTATGTTGAATACCACAGCATGCAGCTGGAAAAATTAGTAGAAAACCTCAGAATCCATCAAATCTCAACAATCAGTTGAAATGCACAAGTGCAGCAGCGCGGGAGACCCCTGGTACCCTCGATCTCCCTCGCATGAAGCAACGTCTCTATCCACTGCGCTGCGACCCGCTTGCGGCAGAGGCATCGCGGGCAAGACCGTCGAACTCGTGAGGCGCCGATTACATTGTAACTACAAAAACCCCCTACTCCTTGGGTTTAGCGACTTGGCAAAAAATAAACACATTTTATACTAATTGAGGGGTGGGGATTCTCCCTGTATGACTCGCTCTTCCCGTTCAGACCTACGCTTCAGACACTTCCCTTGCTAGTCGACGCGAGGTAAACACGGTTAAACGCGGACCTCCGCTGCGTCCCTGCTTTCTTCGAACGCCATCGAGCGTCCTGCGGCCAAGTGAGTCGGTGAATAACAAGTGAATCGTGTTATGGCTGTTCAATGACGCTTTTGCCTTCGGTATACTACGGGAGGGTCTCAGTTTTGTATTTCTACCCCAAGTACAACGACGGAACGATTAAAGCCGGAAGGAGCCTCGGTAGGGAGGTAGCACTTTCTGGAGCCTGAGAAGCTCCTGCTTTCTACCAGCAAAGACGTTAAACAAGAGAGGAAGAGCAATGGCTATGGAGTACAAGAGCCAGTAATACTCCGTTTCCTATGAAAGCGAGTCATCCAAATTTTCGCAGTAACACTACCTAAGTCGTAGTGTGTTATCGGATTAGGTTACAACCATGGACTTCAGGTCCGTTTGCTTACAAGTGGAGCGAAGCTCTTCAACGGAGCCAGAACACAGGCTGAACCATTCATGAGCCTCCAATGTGCCTTTTCCGCACCAGGTCGCCTTTTTGTTACTTCTTCGTCTGTGCTAGCCATCCTTTTACCATCTAGAAGCTTCGGTATAACCTAAGGAAAGACAGTAACCTATGCAGCAAGATCTATAACAATCTAGCTCTGCCTATCCAAGGTGTTTCTCTCTTCTCGGGGCATGAATTCTTAGGGAAGCAAGGGTGCTTCATTACAGCTTTGTCACCGTCTTTTGGTCTCGTGAAGGAAATGGATGGAGCAGCCTTCGCGGCGCTTGAACAACGGCATCTGAGCCTGGACACCGGACTTCCACAGCCTCGGTTCAGTCCTCTGATCCTCTTCGCAATCAACCAACTGGTATAAGAGTAACGACAATCTGAAGCCTTCGTATATGCCGCTCTGTCGAACGCAGTTTACAGTGGGTAATAAAAAATAAGTAAATGTCAATCATTGGGTGACCACAATAAGTGAGGTGTTCATTTGATCATTCGAATATTCGACTATTCGAAATTCGAAATCTTGAATATCGAATATTATTCGATCATTCAAAATTCGAAATTTTGAAAATCGAATATTATTCGATCATTCGAAATTCGAAATTTTTTCCAAGGACAAAGGTATAGGAGGAATAGACACTGACTTGTCCATCGGCTGGACACCACAAGCTATTGCGTAGGCCAAATATACATTCAGCTGCTTCCACGACACGTCTTAGAACGTGGCGCATTGCAAACGGAATTGATTAACATCTGTCATAACGATGTCTTGCTGCGATCAAAACTTCCAGCACCAGGCGGGACTCGAACCCGCACCTCGCTCTGACCGGTCGAGAATGCTCTACACTTTTACACCACCGGTGCCGTTTGATCGGACTCAACATCCACATCCCTTGTGGGACCGATCAGCCTTTAGGCTTAAAGAAACTGATTTGAGTTGATTAACATCGTTCATTATTAACAATGCTTTAACACATTTGCTTGAGTCTGCAGCGACTGGTAGAGAGACTATATGTTGTTAGAGGATGTTTTGTTGCGATCAAAACTCTTGCGCCAGGCGGGACTTGAACCCGCATCTTCTGCTTTCCGGGCAGCGATGTTCGCCTTACACCACCGGCGCTGTTTGACCGCCCGGAACATCCGCGATATCCTCGAGGCCTATCAGCACCCACCCGTGATACGGGGATGGGCAGGCCGTTGATATCAGCATGGAATAGGTTAAGCTGAAGACCTTATTAGTAACAATGCTTTAACACATTTCCTTAAGCCTGGAGCGGCTGGTAGAGAGGCTATATGTTGTTACAGGGCGTTTTTTTGCGAACAAAATTCTTCTAGTATCACGGGTGGGTGCTGACAGACCTGGAGGATATCTCGGATGTTACGTGCGGTCGAACAACGCCGGTGTTGTAAAGCGAACATCGCTGACCGGAAAGCAGAAGGTGCGGGTTCGAGTCCCGCCTGGCGCAGGAGTTTTGATCGCAACAAAACATCCTGTAACAACATATCGTTCATTATTCTTCATTCCTTATCTAATTTATTTTACTACGCACACTGCATGCTAGCATTACAGCTTCTCATTAAAAGCACCAATGAGCTTTCGGCGATTGAAAGCGCTAGAACGGTGGCGGCTGGACTTTTCTCAAGACGCAGCAAGACGACGACTTCTGGTGCGGTCAAGAATGAGACTGTGCTGCTTCAGTCTACAGAAAACATCAATTGGATGGGACTGTGGGAACCGACACCGCTTCTCACTTCCATGCAGCATACATCCGTCGAGGTATGACAACGGCCTTCAGCCGTCGATTGTTCAAAACTATCCTGTTCCCAACGTTTGACGCCGATAATATTCAGCTGCTTGCCATCCGATGTCCACCTCTGTTCGACAACATCGGAAGCGTCGTGGAAGAATTCGAGGCAGAGAATGCAGAGTGGTTCAGCATAATTAGCGAGCATACCGGATTCGATCGAATCGATCGCTCTACAATTGGCCAGCTTCTACACATTGAGGACGAGGGATGTTTGGGTTTATTACTTGTTATGAGCAAAAACACAACGCGTGCTGTTCTGTTTTAGGAGCGTAGGATTATGTCGTCATATTACGTTTGACAAGAATATGAAGCCATCAACATCATGTTATCACTACCTTCGGGGTTACAACACCGGCCTTACGGGGGCAGATATAACTCCAACGCCGTGCAAACCCCCTGGCAGCGCGGACGGTGCGCGATGAAATTGGACGAGTTGTCGCGGTCCGATGCTTCCGACGGCTAGAAACACTTCCTACAGGGAAATGCGGCACGCGTTTGCCTTATTTCAACGTTTCTTGGAAATGATATATGAATGTGGTTTCAATAGGACGATCAGCGACAGTTTATACAGGAATCCTTGTCATGTGAATGGTTTCTAGCGTCAGTACTTGCCATCTACAACTTCTTCGGTCAATTTTTACCCGCGATTATGGTTAAACTACGGAAAAAGGTCACGATCACCCATTCTCGGTTCAACTGTCCTACTGCAGACTGTTGCCTACCACATTCTGTGGGATCTTAAGTTCCTTGCTAGAAATGTGGTCTGGGAGCTTAAACACTGAGAACATTTCGTGCTCCGCGGCTAATCATGCGTCATCGAGCGCACGTCCGCATTTCAGCGCCGCGACGTCGCGTTGGAGTTAGGTCCTGGAGCCCCGGCCTTAACGTTTGGTCTTTGGGCGGGAAAAGAGCAAAAACCGCCCTTTCCGCCGCTTTTCGATAGCGCTCTTCAAATTCCGTGTTTTTAAAAATAAATTCGCTATTTGGAGTCGCCATCGAATGATCTATACGATAAAAAAAATATTAAAAGTTTTGATCAGCTATATTCACAATGTGACCTTTGGACGCAATTATCAGTAGAGAGGCCGCCGCGCTGACGAGAACCTAGGTCATCAAATCAACATTTTCAACATTTACTGGGCGATATTCTCTTCATCCGAGAGACCACTCGATGCCGATCACAAATATCGATTTTCCATAACACGCAATTTTTTAGAGCGCCATACAAAAGCGGCGTTTTTCCGCTTTTTCCGCCCATACGCCAAGCATTAAGGCTGGCATACTCAAGGCAAGGCCTCAACGGCAAACTGGTGAATGGGGGCAGAAGAGACACGATCGCAGCAAATCGATTGCTAGTGTCTTGAACCTAGAACTGCATATAATAGGTGTGGAACTATGGAAGTTCCTTTCATTTTGTACAACATTTTTTCATGAATCGACTGTTTGCAAAACTTCAAAGCTATATGATGCCGTTTGAGTTTTTGGAAAGGGTCCAAATATAAAAATTAACGGCAATTTTATAGACTACCGCCAAGGCGTCAACGACGAAGCATTTGCGGGAAATGTATTGTTATTGTTCAAATGGAGGAAAAGCGCATTGAAGCCCGTAGCATGGTCGCTGAAGTCTATGACCAATATGTCATCAATGCCAGAGCTTGCCATAAATGGATCAATAGATTTAGAGCAGAAGACTTTGAGCTGAAGAACAATGACTGCGGAAGACCACCTCAATAGTTTGAAGACGATGAACTGCAAGCTTTGCTCGACGAAGACGACACCCAAACGCAACAACAGCTAGCTGAATCCCTAGGTGTAACTCGCCAAGCAGTTTCGAAACGTTTGCGTATTATGGAAAAGTTTCAGAAGGAAGGACGTTGGGTGCCACATCAACTAAGCAACGCCACCAAGAAATCCGAAGAACCACTTGCGAAATCTTGATTGAACGGAAACGAAGAAGTCGTTTCTGCACCGTATCGTCACCGTAGATGAAAAATGGATCTATTTCGAGAACCCGGAGAGGACATCATGGACAGATCCAGGAAAGGCAACCAAGTCAACCACGAAACCCAAAAATTCATGAAAAAAGGTGTTGCTCTGTATTTGGTGGGATCAGAAAAGAATTCTGGACGAGCTCCTCCAACCCGACGAGACTCTGAAAGCCACTTTCTACAAAGAACAAATAATCAATCTGATGGTGAGTCAAGAAGTAGCCAGGAGACGACCAGAATGGTCCATTAGGCATATGTTGTACTCCCGCGGGAGCATCCGCGGCACGTCCGCGGACCAAGGGAGCACCGCGGATGGCAGGCGTGGTGGGGCGCGGCGATTGGCCAGGTGAGAGATCTCAGCGCGATTCCCGCCCATCCGCGGAAGCTCCCGCGGGAGTATAACTCAGGCCTTAGAAATGAGCGATCAATACTGCTTCATGACAATGCCCCGCCTCATATCGGAATGTTCGTAAAAGAAGCCTTGGACGAAATGAAGTGAGAAGTTTTACTCCACACGGCGTACAGTGCAGACCTCGCACCATCTGGCTATCACTTGTTCAGATCGATTGCTCATGGATTAGCTGAGAAGAACTTCACCAAACACGAAGACGAACACGAACTTCACCAAACACGAAGACTAAAAATTGCTTGATGAGCCATCGAAAATCCAAAAAACGATGGAATCTGCCTATAAATTGGAATATTCCATCGCTGGAGTTCCTGTCTTCTATATGTGGAAATTGTTACTCGCCTAACTCGCCTAACACGGTTTTTTCCCAAAATTTGTACACCGGTGAGGTAAAGACCTTTTTGGTTAAACATCGCTTCGTCAGCAGCCAATTAGTAGAGTAATGACAGCGAACAAAGTACACAATGGCAAAAAAGTCGTTGTATAATCGCCGTCATTCAGCACATCCGTTCATAGGTGAGCCGCAGCCAGACCACCGATCGCAGTGCCTGATACTGTCTACGCGGAGAATTGCAAGGCACCAGGTAGCTCTGCTTATGACAAAAAAGAGCGGATGCAAGATGTGGTGGCGATTCATTGTCGACCAAAGTCTCCCGCCCATCCTACGCCTTCCAAGACCTTTTACAATGCCATTCAAGGATAAGCTCAATAGGGTCCTCTTCCCCACTATTTTGCATATTTTTTGATAAGCCTGTTCTCTGTGCTGTGGCTTTGCTAGGTACAGTAGGTAGCTCCGCGTGGCAGTGCTGTATTTCTGTTGGTTGAAGTGAACGCAACCAACAGAAATACAGCACTGCCACGCGGAATTAGATAGATAGATAATGCGAATATACGCGTTTGAAGATCATCTCAAACTTGGGTAATTAAACCTTTATCTTTATATACACAAAACAAACACGCCGCGAACACGAACAACGAATTACAGCATCGATGGTAAAGCAACGAAATGATATGCGATGGTGTACATGGATAAATGTAAGAATAACTATGCGAAACACAGTAAGGTAAATAACATGACTTCATATGAACAACAACATTACTGCATGAGACCAAAGCCGTTTAGGGAAACAGCAAAAGACACAAATACTAAGGATATAGCAAAAGAAACCTACTTTGGGAAGAGACCAAACCCATGTGAAGGAATGATAAGACAAGACAGAGCAAAATAAGAGCACATGAGAACAGAATACAACATGAGAGCAAAATATGCGAAGGACAACGAAACATGGGAACAACACAGATATGACAACCCTACGACACGATTGGCACAAAACATCCATAAGAGACAACAAAATGTGCACAAACTGAACCCACAAGGGCACGCGCAAAAAGAACAAGAGAGAGAAAAACTCTCCCCGAAGAAGAACCACGAACCCAAACACACGCAACATGGAGAACCCCCTCAAACCAGCCTCCCCGGACGCTCACAGCCGCACGGCTGTTTGCAAGCCCATAAACGAAGGCAGGAAGCGGTGATTTCCAGAGTCTTCTGGAAATCAGAAAGCGCAGAGAAATAGCCCGGGGAAGGAGGAGAGCCCAGAGAGCGCCCGTGGTCGAATGGGGCGCGGAACCCTTCCATGGATACGACTTGTCAAGTACCGCACATGTTTCTGGTCATTGACTGAAGAGAAGGAGCGTTCTAAAGCGGCTTTTTTAAATAACTTTTGTAAATCGAATGCGTGTGAAAAGAAACACACAATTAAACTCAGCAGCACGAGCTCTATGTTTTAGGTTTCATATACCACTAGAGTTACACAATGTGAATAGGCCCGACATAATCAGTCGACAACATATAGAGTGAGATTAGCTTGACGCAACTACATTATCTAAGTGCATGAAAAGTGAAGCAAACCAATTAGCTTAGATTGAGTTTTTCAATTCCACCGACCGGGTGTTCCACGCACCAATGCTGGTAAAATGGAAGCGCGGGCGTGTTCGGAGCGCAATAACCTTGTCAACTTCGAATTGTTCCGGCTGTAACTTGTAGATTTCTTAGGCTGTAGAGAGTTGCAGTAGATCACAATAGTGCAGCAGTGCGACTTGTAAAAAGGAGAAATTATAGCGATGAAGAAAGGCAGTTGAGGCCTGTGTGCCCAATTTTTGCCGATTTCAGTCGAGTGTTGCGAGCATACATGCATTGCTTGTTCACTCCTGCCTATATGCATTGCTCAACACTACCGGAATTTGTAGGTCAAAAAACAGAGCTCAACCTGCTGAGCTCAAATACTTGTTTCTCTTCATAAATATTTGATTTTAAAAAAGTTATCTAAAAAGGCCGCCTAGGTACACTCAAAAGCGGCACGAGTCGGCCTGCACGTTCTTTTCGTCCAGTGAGCAAAACATATGCTTTCTACTGTATTAAGCTCCATATTCCAATGCCGCGCATCGAGTGCGGGCGCCGCTGGCCTATGTGATCAGTCCGCCAACATTTTTATTGACTACGCTATAAACTTAAGCTGATGAAAAGTTCTCGGTAGCAATTTGCCAAACCTCCACAAATGCTCTTATCATGCTCTTCTCCTAAACACCAAAGTCTTGCTGTTTTAGATCGCACATGACATGCCACAACCAGAATGGGTCTACAGTATGCATAATGGTACATCCGTGCTTGATTGGCTTCGTCAAGCAAACCGGAAGTTCATGTACATCCAGTACAACTCAAAGTCCAAAGCACGCCTTAAGTACGTCCATGTCCATTTTTATTCAAAAGTCCGGTAAACTAGTAAACGCAGTAAACTTCCGTATTCTTCTAATACCGTAAATAAAAGATAAAGGGCGCCGTTAACCAATCCGTTTTGGGATTGATTAACGGCGCCCACGCATTCTTCTTCTACGGGATGTCGTGTGGCAGCTTGATTACGTATTTAGACTAGAAATACTTGCGGTAGACAACCGATGGAAGAGCTAGTGCATGGTCTGCAAACATTACTGTTTACGATCCGCATCCCGCCATGTCATTTTGGAAATGCTAGCGCTTTACTTGCCAGAAAGCATTTGGTTTTTCATATTTGAGCTAAATAATAATTTCCATTAGAAAAAACATTTAGATCTGTATATTTAGACTACTACAGTACATGCAGTACAGTTGTATAGTTCAGTTATAAGTTACAGTATAGTTGTTTAAGTATAGGTTCTATTTTTTTCTTCCTTTCGTTATGACAGCTTACAGCTGCGATACCAACCACTTGAGGCTTCAGGAAACTGATATGAATCACTTTGTTTCTGTTTTCGACATATAAGTGATGGTTGACAAATAAGCTAGCATAAACACCAACGCCGAAGTGAAGAAAGGACCGAGAAGTGAATATACTCCGGCTGAGGAGGGTATAACTCCACAAACAACTCCCATTTTCCTTGCCACCTGTAGCATTCACGAGCCAAGATTAGCTTAAATTGAAATCGTAGGATCGCGGCTATTTGCAGCGGGGGTCCGTTTGATTGGAGCGCGCCATGGTGACTGGAGCGCGCACTGCCAGCAACGGGGCTGGCTACGCGTGAGTCCGCAGCTGTGTTCCACGGTGGCGAACTGAGCTAGAGCAGAACAGGCTAGGGAAGGGACTCCAGGGTGGGTGCCATCCAAGCTGCTCGTGTGGAAACAGATTTCGACGCCCAGGGAGAATTCGCGGCTGGATTCTGCGCTGTTCGAGCGGCGAAATGCATACGGCTGGAAAAATGCGCTAAAATTGCACAAAAAGTTGCACAGGTTAGAACCCCCTAAATCCCAAGCAATCAGCTGAGATGCAATCACTGCCACAAGGTGAGGTGCAATCCCTGTCGGGGGGGGGGGGGGGGTGGGGCAGTCCATTTCAACTTCTAAGGAAATGCAACATGCACCACAACATAGAATATGTATAAATATGCTTACATTATCCATTGCTTCCCTTCCAATACCAAAATCAGCTTTCTAAATTGCTTTCCTAGTCGGGGGGAGGAAGTAATGAAAATACAGCAAATTGAACAGAAACCTGTAACAATTACAATACTATAAAACCACGAAAACACGTTAAAGCAACGTTATTTCCTTAATCAATTAGTGCATAGCAGTTTGCGATTTCTTTCCAAAGCAAATAGAGTTTTGGATCATAACCGTGCTGCAGTGCATAGTGCCCCTCCCCCCCCCCCTCCACCGTGCATAGTCCCATATTAAAACTTTTTCAATGTTTCAGCGGAACACTCGGACATTTCCAAGGGAGGGGATCAGGTAAGTTAAGGCATTCATATGTTGTATTGCATGTTGTATGTATTGATGCGTAGCTACCATTAACAATTCATAATGGACTGATCGATCGAAGTGGGAAAGTGGACCCCGACGCGCGATCTCTAAGCTAGGAGGGCGCATACAGCAAAAGACCAACGGACCCCCGCAGCAAATAGCCGCGATCAAATTGTAGTTGTAGAATTTAAGCAGCACCACCTGTATCACCTGTCGTCCCGTTGATTATCGACTTGCTCGAGCGGGCGCCAACAGCGTCTCCATTCGTTCCTATCGCGTGCCAGAGTGCTCCAGTGGATCCTCCTTACACGAGGAACACGAAGAGCGTCATAGCGGTCGTTCAGGGCTTTCACGAAGAAGTACGACCAACGCGTTGGTGGGCGTCCCGGTGTTCTCTTGACATCCCACGAAATCCAGTCGGTGATGGCTCTCGTCCAGCGGTTGTCTGAGAATCGCGGCCGGCCCACCTAATTTTCGACGACTTGGCCTATGCTTCTCTGATCCTCGAACGTCGGCGAAGCTCGGAACTCCGGAGACCTTCTCTCACTTGCGTGAGTCGTGTCACCCCGAGCATCGTTCTCTCGATTTCACGCTGCGCGACGCTGATGGCGTGTTCATCCTGCTTTCGTATAGCCCAAGTCTCTGAGGCGTATATTAGGGCAGGAAGAACAGTGGAGTCGTATAGGTGGGCACGGAGTCGGACGTTCTTCGTCTTCTTCGCGACTTCTTCGACGCTCTTGAATGCTCCCCAAGCCGCTCGTTTCCCCCTGCTCAGTTCTGCCGCTAGGTCGTTGGCCATATTGACTTCGCGACTCAGATAGACGTAGCTGGAGCATTCGGAGATGTTCGTTCCGTTGAGCGAGAATGGGGCATCAGATACTTGTCCGTTCCTCATGAACATCGTCTTCGTAAGATTCAGCTGCAGTCCAACGTTCCCACATACACGATCGAAGTCGGCCAGCATTCGCTCCGCTGGCTGATGCTCGATGTTATGAGCACGATGTCGTCAGCGAAAAATGAAAAATGATGATGTAGTTGCCGGCCGTCGACCTTCACTCCCATGTCTTCCCATTCTAGTTAACACATGACGATTTCGAGGGTGGCGCTGAAGAGCTTTGAGGATATGGTATCCGCCTGTCGAACCCATCTCTTTACGTCGATGACGACGTCGTTGTAGAATGGTGAGATCTTGGTCATGAATCCACTGTGCAGCTCTCGAAGGACTCTAATGTACTGAGTAGGAACACCCTGAATGAGCAGGGCGTCGATGACCGCTTCAGTTTCGACGGAATCGAATGCCTTCTTCAGGTCGATGAACGTAAGGCACAGCGGCAGCTTGTACTCTCGAGACACTTCGGTGAGCTTCGTAATGGTGTGTATGTGGTCGATCGTGCTGAATCCTCTCCGAAATCCTGCTTGTTCGCATGGCTGTCCTTCGTCCTGCGTCCGGCTGATCCTATTCAGGATAACTCGAGTGAACAGCTTGTGGACTACGGACAGCCGGTAGATCTCTTCTCGTTCAAGACGGTCCTGCTGGTCTTCCACTGAGATGAAACCTTGCACTCCGACAGGTAGCGCGTGAAGAGCCGCGCCAGGGTGTTGATGGGCGCTGGCGGGAGGTTCTTCAGGTGTTCGGGTCTGATCCTGTCGGAACCGGGTGCTGTACGTTTCTTCGCCGACGAGATGGCGTGCCGGATCTCGGAAGGGAGAACAGATGGGACGACGTATCCATCCGGAAGATGGCGTGGGGGCAGGTGGACGTGGCTATCGAAGAGATCAGAGTAGAAGTCGTGAATGACCTTCTCAATGGTTCTTTTGGAAGAGGTGACGGTTAGGTCAGGACGTCGGAGAGCGGTCATCTTGGTCTTGAAGTTGACGAAGTTCTGGCGGGCATTGCGGATACTCAAAACTGCCTCTGCAGCTTCAGCCAACACTTCCGCCCTTCTCTCCTTAAGATCCTCCTTTATCGCCGCTCTGCATAGCTTCGCAAGCTCGGACGTCAATTGGTAGTTGCCTGACGCTCGTGTTGCTCCACGCTGGCGTATCAGCTCGAGAGTTTCCGGAGACAGGCGTCTCTTGGTGGTCTTCAAGCTCTCGGCTCCCTTAGCACTATCGTGGAGATGGTGTACGAAGGGGTCGTATTGCTCGTCGATGTTTTCCACAACGGTATCTTCCCAAAGGCCTAAAAGAGGGGTGTAAAGGTCCCAGTTGATGGTCGTTCTGGGACTTCTCTTCTTGAACTTCACGGCCTTCTCTCTTTGACGCGAAAAGCGGAACCTTGCGCGAAGGAGGCGGTGGTCCGATCCTGTGTAGATCTTGGCAACAACGGAAACGTCGGTCAGGCAATACTTGCGGTTGAAGATGATGTAGTCGATCTCGTTGTGGAACTGGCCACCGGGGGATTCCCAGGTCCATCTTAGAGAGGGAGGCTTCTGGAACTGTGAGTTTCTATGGATGGTCTTGGTCGACATGATAAACTCAGACAGCCTTTCACCTTGCTCGTTCCACTCCAAACCGTGGGTTCTGATATGAAGTTCTTCCGGCGACCTTCGCGGTCCGATCTTGGCGTTGAAGTCTCTGATGATCACCTTGTAGAAGGTGTGATCTTCCTTATAGAACTTCTCCAGCCCGACGTGGAAGGCTTCGACCTCCTCGTCGTCGTAGTCGGATGTTGGGGCATACGCGACGAACACAGTCAGAGCTGGCACGGAGCCACATGCTTCAGTCGCAGACGTCCGATTCGGCTTGTCTCGTACGAATCGATGTTCATGGCCAAGCGCGTGTTGACGAGGACACCCCTGCTGTCGCATGTTCCGAGGAACAGTTCCTCTCCGAACTTGTAGGCGGCGTGTAGGGGGTGGTGTCTTCTCGTCTCCGATGACGTCGTTCTTGATCTTCCTGGCTTGCATCATCAGGTCCTCGACGGATGCTTCCAATGCAAGCGTTGTAAGTACAGATCCTCATCCTAGTCCTTCTCAATTTGCGCAGCCTGGTTAGGCCCTGAGATTTTAGCAGCCTCTCCGTACTCGTCCTTCCCATCGCTGCAGAAATGGGGGCTCTTTCGGGTCAGGAGAATGAGGCGCTTACACACGGGTAGCTAGTCAGGTTCTGTCGTGCGAGCGAAGAACTCCGGGCAGCCAGCCAGACTCCCGAAGGGACGGGGCGAGACTTAAAGCAGCCTCGAATCGCTTTACATGTACTCCCATTCTACGGAATGCAAGCTCTGCGCCGGGGAGGCACAGTTACAATCCGCGCAGGCTCGAACACATCCATGCACACTGTGCATGAACATGCCGCTCCCACGCAGAAGGAACGCGTCGACCCGACACAGCAGGAGCAAGAGTCCATCCCGTGCATCCCACCTGCGTCTCTGGGCAGTACACGGTCGCATTTGGTTCGCGTTTAATTCCCCTATCCACCACCCGGAGACGCGCCATGTGGCCCTGCGACAAGCGGCCCGAGATCCCTCTTAACAAGAGAGCCCGAAGGCTCTCTATCGAGGGAGATCCGTGGAAGCAGCACCAATCAACATAAACGTCGTGGATGAGAAGACAGAGCTGGATATGATGAGGAAGTAACTGGAAGTAGGAACGTCAAAACATTACGCATTTTGAGCCCGTATCTTCTCCCTTTACTTCTTCTGCGGCCTAATGGGCAGGGGGAGAGGGTTCGATGGATTGCTTTCAGGCAAACGAACAGCGAAAACAGGCAACTACTTGACCTCTCAAAAAGCCTTAAGTACTCACATCTTCATCTTCGTTGACACGAGCTGCAGTACTGTGTGTGACCGTTTTGTATTGCAGTGCTGGTATAGTGTTGAACGACTGGATAAACACGCTCATTCACGCGACGTACTATGTTGTGGAGCCGAGGAAAGCAATTTTTACTTCAACGGTGATTTTCACGTTAGTTCTCTGACAGGTGACAAGCCTTTTGCTTTCGACCTTCATTGGCCTGGTTCTAGACGGAGGCTGCCCGTAGGTGTTACAATTAAGGCTCTGTTATACTCCCGCGGGAGCATGGGCGGAATGTCCGCGGACCAATGGTGCACGGCGGAGGCGGGCGTGGCGAGGCGCGGCGATTGGCCAGGTGAGGAGTCTCGGCGCGATTCCCGCCCTTCCGCGGATGCTTCCGCGGGAGTATAACTCAGGCCTTAAGGCCCCCACAGAGTTCTGCGGCAACGCCGCTCGCCGCTATGGTTAAGGATAAGGCAGGGGCGCCGCCGGCGGCGAGCTCTGCGTTTCTGCCCTATGGTTAAGCATAGGGCCGCGGCGCTGCCGCAGAACTCTGTGGGGGCCTTTAGGCATCTGTTATACTCCCGCGGGAGCATCCGCGGAACGTCCGCGGACCAATGGTGCACGGCGGAGGCGGGCGTGGCGAGGCGCGGCGATTGGCCAGGTGAGGAGTCTCGGCGCGATTCCCGCCCTTCCGCGGATGCTCCCGCTGGAGTATAATTCAGGCCTTACAGTTAGGAGGATGTTTAGTTGCGATCAAAACTCTTGCGCCAGGCGGGACCCGAACCCGCATCTTCTGCTTTCCGGGCAGCGATGTTCGCTTTACACCACCGGCGCTGTTTGACCGAACAGAACATCCACGATATCTTCCTAGCAATCTCGCCTATCAGCACTCACCCGTGATATCGGGATGAGCCGGCCGCTGATATCAGCATGGAACCGGTTAAGCTGAAGGCCTTCGTAGAAATGATGTTTTCATTTTTGCTTAAGCCTAAAGCGGCTGTTATAGAAGATAGAAACTTTCTAGATCTAGAAGTTTCTATCTTCTATAACAGCCGCTTTAGGCTTAAGCAAAAATGAAAACATCAGGCCTTACAGTTCTCTCTCATTATAACGCGTCTGAAGGGATCGGAGAAACTGCTGAACTCGAACCCGCACTCACTGCCTTCCGGGCGGTGTAAACTTCTCGCCTCTCCACGCTCGTTTCTTTCTCGGAAGAAGTCAGACTTTTTAGAGGGCGGTACCTCTTCTTAGGCAGATAGTTGTGGAGCGGAGATATTTTATTTTTATTTTATTTTATTTTATTTATTTATTATATTTGCAGTAGGCAAACATCAAAAACAACGCTCAATACTTCAAAGCCAAAACAAACACAACATGCAATACAAAATGTATACAACGAGTTGGTAATCGGTATCACTTGTCGACTTGTCTCAAGAAGGATCATATCTAAGTAATGTATTGCTAGCGAAATGTTGAAGGAATTGAAGTAGGAATTTCTCACGATCGCTTGCTTTTTCTGTCTGGACGAAATACATTCTTTTCTACAGACCTCTTGGAACCGCTAAAAGTTACAGTTCCTCCAATATGATTCTACACTTAGTTAAATCAATTGTTCAGACTACACTACCAGTGTTGGCGCTGCGATATGCCATGGGTATAGCCGATGATGAAATACTGAAGCCCGGCTCAATGCTACTACTCGAGCTGCATAGGAATCTGGTGGGCGAGTACACAGTGAGGGTAAGTGGTTTTCTATCATTTTTTTGAGCTATAACCTCAAAGTATCCGCTCAATGTCGTGGTGGTACCGGCACGAATCCTCGAAAACCGTTCGAAAGAGCTAGTTCTTACCCCGGGCGTCAGTCTCCCTCCATACATATGCTCATCGGTCCTCTCTTCCATCACAAGTAGGATCTTAGAATTCTCACCGCTTCTCATGTGTTTAGTAAGGGTGGGGGTTGATTCTAGCCTGTGCACACACCCGCTGCTTGTGGTCATTCTTCGTCTTCGCCCGCACGCCCGCATGGCCAATTCATATTTTTATGTGACTTCTTTTGCGAAAGATTGAAAATGCCGTAAAAATTGCAATTCATCACGATATTAGGGGGGGGGGCCAAAAGTAATGAGACACCCCATGCCGTGTCCATATATCTCGTGGCTGGAGTCTGGTTTCGTGTTTGTAGTATTTGTATGTTTATATGCTACTTACTGAAGCCCATCTGAAAAGTTGTCACTTCCGCCCTTTCCAGAAGCATGCCAAAACCCCCAGCCTGTCTCATGCCGAAACCCCAGTCTGACGAGTCGACCTGTGTCCCGCAAATCTCGCCCAATTCCCAACCCCGAGCAGCCTGGGCTCAATATTCACGCAGGATGAGAAGTACGTCTTCTACCTTAACCCTGCCTAGCAGCGAGTCTGGGTGAGGCCTGGTGACCCGTTACCGACCTTCGTTCGGCGAGATGTTCATGGCGAGAAGCATTTTTGGAGCTTTTGGGTCTGCGCCTATGGATCAGTTTACCGGAAGCTGTTTCCCAAGAGCACCATGATGAACTCCAAGGCCACGGTGAACGAAATAGAAAAGATGGGCCGGCGACTCGCTCTTATTCATTCGCAGCGCTTCAAGAAGGTTCTCCTCTTCGACAACGCCGTACCCCATCGGGAACAGGTAACCACGGATAAGCTTGGCCAGCTAGGCTACGTTCACATGCCTCACCCATCGTATTCGCTGGACATCTCTCCATGCGACTACCACTACTTATTGAGCCTACAGGACTTCCTAGTCGGAAGGGACACAAGAACCCAAGCAGTGCTTGACAACCATATCGAGCAGTTGATCAACACCAGGTCCAAGCAGTTCTGGAAGGATGGGATCAGGAAGTTGGCTGAGCGATGGCAGCAAGGTCCTTGCCCTTAATGGCAAATACATTCCTCAGCATCGTTGAGTTGTAATTGAGTTATAAAGAGATGAAGATTTTTTTCATTTTGTCTCATTACTTTTGCCCCCCCCCCCTAATATTACGGATTGGATGCGTTATCTACTTGCTTTATTACCCAAGTTTGAGGTAGCACCAGTGTAATTTCACTCATATGTATCGGTCAGAATAATGGTACGGCAGCAAGCTTTATGCTAACCTATCTGCTCCGTCGGTCGCTGTCGAGTGCTTCGCCTTGTTTGTTTTTGTGTTTGTGTTTATTACATTACAAAAGGCAGACACGAGATAGAACTAGAAAAACACAAACAACCAATCATCGAACATCAGTAAATAACACGACATTCAGCTCTTCACGCGAAGTTCAACCGATCAGCTCTATGCTCATAGACTGCCGAATTGTTCGACTAGCTGCCCCTTGGACCAGTTCATCACCGATCTACGACCGATGCGGCTCACCGTCGAAGACTTGGACGTGGTAGGTCTACAACGTTCTCAACGCAAAGGGTAATGAGTAGACAGAAAGGCAATCACGTCACAGTTGTGCTTTAGAAAATTTTTATTGAACGAATAAATTCGTTCTCGAAAATTTCGAGCGAATGAACGAACGGATTTATTTGATCATAAATATTTTCGAATTTTCCAAAATCAAACGAGCCCCATTTTCGTCTCTTCGAATATTCGAACAGTCGGATTTTCTACGAGAAACCTTACAGAATCGGTAGACGTTAGGAATTCTTCGCATAAGCCTCTTCTTCGAGCTGTCAAAATTGGTATGTGGAAGGTCGATTTTCGAGCTCATTTGTCATGGTGTAGGTTTTGAGGTAGGCGGAAGCGGGACTTCAGGTTTAAGAAGTGCTCTATGATTCGAATCGGGATAACCGAATCGGATATGCGAAAATGATTCATTCGGATCCAATGTATAGTGAACAATGTAGGTTTGTGACCACAGTTTAACAGAGAAAATACAGCCGAAATCCCTGATAGCGCGGCTTATCAAGCGATGAGGTGAAACATTTCACGCTTGATAAGCCGCGCCACCCAGGATTTCGGCTGTATTTTCTCTGTTAAACTGCTATAATTGTTGATGAATCTGGCCCAGAATGCAATCAGAAAAATAGCAAAAATCCATTAACCAGGGTCTCTGGATGTTACAACCTTTAAGTTCAGCAGTATTTTGTGTGCTTTTGACGACTCTTTTATCAGTGGCCTTTTTCAGCTTTGCTCAGACGACAGTTCGACTTCACGACTCCACGTAGCGTTGTTGATCTTTATTATCTATGCGTTATTTTTGGAATAAGCCCATCTATGCTGATTGTAAAAAAGGTCAGTAGAAATCAGTGCCTAAAGCATCACTACTCCCTTCATTCACTGCACGAACTATTTACAACGGATACGCCCAGGAATGTCTCAACCGGATGGCGCTACATATTCGGCTTGTTAAAGCTGTCGTAGAACCACAATGAATGTGTACTTAATTTGCACAATCGACCGCCAAACATGCAACCCAGTCAGTCAGTGCTGTATACCCTCGTAGGTGTGGTTCTCTATGGAATCTTTACTATGGGTGTGACGTCTTGATCATAACGTCATAAAACGATCATAACGTGTAAAAAAGGGAACGTCGAATGAAGCTATTGCGCTCTGATACAAATCAGGGAACGAAGAACAGCAAACAAGCTGCCAGGTTCGACCCTCGATGAATCTCGGGATTGATCGTTGTCGAATTGCTTATCGTGGTGTTGAACTCGAACCGAGATAGTGCACGCTTTATTGACGACTAACGTTTCGGCGATTTCGCCTTCTTCAGAGTCTGAAAAAATCCAGACATATATTGAAGCTACTAGGTCAAACATCGCCACAGACCTTGCGAAGTTCGAAGACCCGATGAACAACAACCCTTCTAGCTGAGAGAGACAACAACAGCCCAACACTTAGGACACCTGAGGAGACCCTTCAAGGCGAAACTAGCTAAAGGGCGAGACTGATGTACGGGGTGAGCTCTCGGGTTATATAGACGCATTCCCCCGCCGATTCAGCCTCGGGCTCTTGGCCTGTATCCAGAACCCCTCCAGGGTTTTGCGTGCGACGGTATGGGTCTCCCGTGCTACAATTTTGAATGTGACCCCAAAGTCGACACCGTTATGGTCATTTACCCTGTGCCAGCCCAACACAGTTGATGGCCGTGACCTGTTCTTGCCTTCCAGGTGTTCCTTAACGCGAACATAGAAGGGGCGAGCTGTTTCACCGATGTATTCACCTCCACAGCTGCTGCACCTTATTAGGTAGACAACCCCGAAAATCATGCAATCTCCTTCGTTGCCTGCAGGACAGATGGTGCAATTTGGGGTTGCGCAAATTCGGTCGTACAGCCGGTTGCGCACTAAGCGACTTTTCAGGTTAGCGGGAGGTGTATCTACCACTTTGACATCGTTTTGTTGTCACATTTGTTGTCGTATGTACTTTCTAATCATTCTATAACACTTTGATCTGGATCGTTAGCCAATTTGATGTGGATGTCGTTCTATACCGTTTCTAATTACATTGTTCTTCACATGGATTTGACCCATGTAATAAATAATAATAATAATCTGTAAAAAAGGGAACGTCGAACGAAGCTATTGCGCTCTGATACAAATCAGGGAACGAAGATCAGCAAACAAGCTGCTAGAGTATAGCTACCACCAAAAGTTAGACATTCCAGTTTCGAATGGAAGCCAGCTATTTTTGACCTCACATTTTCAAAACATTAGGGACAGCCATCGCTACTGATTGTATAGTGCCAGCGCAGCTGTATCGCGCATTTCCACATGCCCACAACGTATGTTCAAAATTGCATGTCCATTTGAAGAGCTTGGAGCGGTAGGTGGCTCAAACGCCTCCAGTGATTGTCGGGCATTTGAAGACGATGTTAAGGGCCTTTTAAGCAAGAAACAGAGTCTTGCAGCACCGCACCGCGATCTCGTCAATTTCCCTCCTATCCTGATGGACCCAAGCCCCACTGTGGTGGGAGCTGTGCCGCGGACGAGTCGTAGAGATGCTCTTAGATTAGACCTCTAGGGTTTGCATACGAACTTATTACACAAGGTGCGACGAGAAATATCAATTTTGGACTCCAATCCTTAGCGAAGAGAAGAATGGGGAATGACCGAGTGTTATATAAAATCATACATATACTACCCGACAGAATGGAAAACCAATGAGCTATTTAACTTAAACCCATCAAGCGGGCAGGAGGAACTTTAAAAGTACTTGTACCAAAGGCCAAGAAGAGCATAAGAAATTTTCTTCATGAACAGAGCAGGCGCAGAACTTGGTAAATTCAGCAAAAAACAGCAAGTTGCATTATGTATTCGTGCGTTCAAAAAGCAGCTGGATAACTATTTGAAAGATTATACAACAAACGATTGATGTCAGCTCCAGTTTTACGGCCACCTATTCCCCCATTTTTCTTGTTGTAATATTCGATTTTAGTATTACGTCGAGTACTTTTAGAGTTGATTGCTGTGTTATGTTTCTACATAGTCACTAGGGGTGAGCGGTTAACTGTTCTCTGCTATCCGTTATCCGGTTTCCGGGGGGTTTGGCCTATCGTTGTTTTTTGTTGTTCCGCGGGTTTGGCCTATCGTTGTTTTTTGTTGTTCCGGGGGTTTGGCCTATCGTTGTTTTTTTGTTGTTCGTTATCCGGCAATTTTCGGGGGGATAACGAACAACAAATTAGCTGATACCCAGGTTTGGACTTGATATTGGATAGCTGTGTAGAAGCTTCACAATCATAGGAGTGATCGCGAGCAGCAATAGAGGGCATTTAAATCTTGAAGGGTGAGGTGACTTCAGGCACATGTGACGTACATAGTTGGAAAGAGTCTAACTTCCATCCTTCCAGGGTCGTTTATTTATACCATATCTCTATGAAACCTACTATGGATTGATTTCTTGATGAGCTTGTCACCACAAGCCATGTGCACACCAAGAACGCATACAAGGTGCCTTAATAATATTACTGATGGTCACAAGTGGGAGCCTTGCACATCCCAAGAAGAATTGTTTAGTGCCGAATTTAGCGTCCTCTTCCACGATTGCAGTGTGTACGTAGCATGTGACAAAGGTAATTTAGATTTTACTGATAGACTGTTGTAACGCATCAAACACATACCGCTGAGCAGTAATGAATATAAGCAAATTGGGTACAGGTTCAATATAAATGAGTGGAGAAAGCTACGCTGCTACAAATTGCTGAGGAGTGTTTTAGAAAAGCATTTTCTGTACGTGCCTCCGCAATGTTAAGGAATTGATACTCTCTATTAGAAATCTAAATAGTGCAATCGAACTGTACTAAACTGGTTCCCCCTGTGCATGTTGGAGCTTCATTCTAATTTAAGATTGCCTTTTAGGGACATTCTTCTTCTACTTTTCTAGTTTGCATACCTATCTGCAAGTGTATTTGGACTGCACAATAGCTTGAAGTGGCTAGCCTGTAGAAAACCGGTATTTCATCCATCTCATTCTACTTTCTTCTTAGATCTTGGGATACTGTCGAACAAGAGTATCGGTCCGCGTAAAGCTGCGAAACCACCGGCCTAGCATAGAATAGTCAAGAAGCGTCGGAGGAGCCGCATGGCGTAGCAGCCCGCGCAACACAGCGTCGCCGAATCCGCGGCCTCCAAACAGCATATTTGGCGAAATTTTGAGTTACTGTATTTGACCCACCCCGCTGAAGAAAAAGGCGCGGCGCTATCAGATTCTATAATACTACTGCACATTTAATATTGGATGTTTGTTCACCCTTAGACCGGAAATAGTTTTGTGGCGTGCCGCGATGAACTAATCGGTTTCGACGCGACGAAATGCCGCAGGGGATTACCGTAGACACTATTGCGTGCTGTGGTGTTGTCCAGAGGGACCGCTTCGTAAGGTGCAATGTCATCATCGTCGTCGGCCTTTTCATCAGCAACAGATGAGAGCGACCTAAAAATTTCATCGAATTGAAAATAAATAATTTCGTAGTCCTACTCCACAGCTGGGACGATTTGAAGTGAACCACGCCCCCCTGCGGAGCGATGCCGTCAAAAACTGCGGCTGCACTCGCGGCATGTCACGACATGCGGCATCGCGACGACTCGTCTGCGGCGCAGCTTGCACCACAGTGGGGGCGTGGGTCCCACCACGATAGTAGCGAAATGGGCGGGATGGTGTATGTATGTATGTATGTATGTATGTATGTATGTATGTATGTATGTATGCATGCATGTATGTATGCACGTATGTATGTTCCTTTGTTTGTGCGTATGCATGTACATACATATACAACTCTACAGGAACGCCTTATTAAAAACACAGAAAACAAGGCAACAATCATTAACAACAATGGCTTAACAAAAATTTACATGAGCTATATTACACAGGGTGGGAGACCGGAAAATTATGTACAGCAGTGATTTACAGACGATATGAACAACATCGAAACAAATTGCTAGAGCTGATAAGCACAGAAATCGATTGGATACTAAGCAACACATCCAGGCCTGGCAGTCGCATTGCTCTTTCGTTGCAGCAGGAAAGCTCTCCATCTACTTCCCTGGAATAACACTGTCTACAATGTTAAGAAATGAAGCAGCAAGAATGTGAATATAAATGTGTTCATAACAGTAAGAAAAGGCAAAATCTTTGCAAATAGGATAATTCATGAGACAGCGTAAGAAGCTTCGAAAACCAGAAATAGTAGAAAAGTTTCTATATAATTGAGTAAGCTGAAAATTACTGCAGCAATTTCCGTTAACGATGTTGCTTATGAGGAAATCACAGCATTTCTCAATGAAAAGCCGAAGGCGGACGACTTCACTTAGCACCTTGCCCTGTTATAAACCTCAATGAATACAACTGTACATAGTTCATAAACAACGCCGACCAGTGAAGAACTGACGGCAACATGAAGAGGTCAGATGGTGCCTGGATCCTCTGCAGCAATTCCTGTACCTCTTCTAACCAGGGGATGTCTTCAGCTTCCCATGAGTGAAGAACTGACGACAACATGAAGAGGTCAGATGGTGCCTGGATCCTATGCAGCTCTAACCAGGGGATGTCTTCAGCTTCCCATGAAAGTTCCGGACGAGACCTATGCCATGTGAAAGAGCTTGAAAAGATGATTACAAGTATACCATCCAAATTTGCTAAATGGATATCCTAAGCGAGTGCTGCCCGGTGGAAAGTCGAGTTGACAACTGCGTCTCGCCTGCGCTGATGAAGCGATGGTTGCGGCGGCGGCGCAGTGGTAGTGTTCTCGCCTTGCAGGAGAGGGGTAGCAGGTTGGTCCCCATCGATGCTGGTGGTTTGTATTTTGTGACTTGTCGTCAGAGACACCCTTTATCCTCATTTCAAATCCATTTTTGGACAAACGACTGCAACAACTATCATATACCTTTTTCGAGCTCCTCGAAGTGAAATGAATAAATTTTGATTATCACGTACGGCAAGTCAAAATCTGATGCTAGATTCTTGACGAGCGCCCCAAATAAAGAAAAAATCTGGTATTTCAATCTGGTACCGCTTTTTCATCTTGAAACGGCTTGACTGTTCGGAAACCATCTTGCATTTGTTGAGGAGTTTCCGTGTGGAATATACCGGGACCGGTGTATTCTGCATGTTGCTCGTTAAGAGCAAGGGCTGGCGGGACGTATCCCGCAGAGCATTAGAGACGTGCTCGTGAGGATATGCCAGCGACGGACCTCAGTCGTAAACCATGTCCGACGGGGAGACAAGGAAGGACCGGTGACCACGCCCGTGGAACTGCCCATAAAGAGCCCTCCCCAGAAGATACTGGACGCTTGTTTTCTGCTCTGACCGCACTCCCTTTCGGTCTATGCAAATATCATTTGTTGCTCTCCAATAACGTTGCTCATAAATCTATTTGCCCATTCTCGTTTTAAATCTTGTAAAGTACTGGATATCGGAACCGATATCAGTACAGTAATCGGATCGACTACTAACCGACGACACCTAGTGTCCGATTTCCGCCTTCATATGGCAGGTTAGGGTAGATATGAATAAGTGAACGTGATGAGGTCGTAGGCATCAATTCTGTCCAAGCCCTGTGCATGGAGTTATTTATTTATTTATTTATTTATTTAAAGACGTGGAATGTGATCACACGTGTAAAATTAAGAAACCGAATGAAAATAAACATAAACAAATAGCTACACAGTAACGTCTGGACAAACAGTGAACAAATAACTGCAAAGTGATGTCTGCTATCTGTAACCAAAACAGTACAATCAGGAACAAGTTCCAGAAAAAAGACTTAGAATTACAATAACAGATCACTTCTCAATAAGTTTACGGAAGGCCTGGACAGACAACCCCAACGACATTTTGTCATCACTTAGTAACGTGTTGAATTGACTGACGTTCCTATAGGTGAAGAAGTTTGTCCTAATCTTTGTCTTTGCAACCGCGACGTTAAGCCGTAGTTTACCTCTCATATTTCTAGTCAACGGTACACCGAAAAACGTAAGTGGATTTATGGAGAGCCTCTGAGTTAGAATTTTGAACATCATGGTGAGATCAGCCTTTCTTCTTCTACTTGCCAGCGTTGGAAGGCCAAGTGCTTTTGCCCTTTCTAGACCATTGGGCAGCTGCAGGTAGTGGACATCATAACATCTCAAATATAGCTTTCGGGTAAAACTGTTCTGAACGCTTTCCAAGAAATCGATATCCTTCTTTTTGCAAGGATTCCAAACAGTTATTCCAAACTCCAATATCGGTCGAACGTAGGATTTATAAACCCGTAAATATACTTGGGGATCCTTCGATCGTAGAAGCCTGAACGGAGTGTAGATGGTATAGTTCGCTTTCCTCGCTAGTGTTCTGTAGTAACTGCCGAAGTCCAGGTTAGTATTAATCAAGAAACCTAGGTCTCGAACTTCCTCTACAGGCATGAGACTTGTGGATTGTAGTTTGTATGGAACCGATGTCTCACCCTTCGGACCAAATAGCATGCACTTGGTTTTCTCCGCTGATAATGGAAGCTCCCACTGTTTGGACCATTGGTCGACATACTCAATTGCTGCTTGTAAATCACTAACATCATCCATCCCTTTGATACACTTGTAAATCTTTATGTCGTCTGCGTACATCTTGCATACCACACCAAAACGCGAAATGGCAGTAGGTAACTCGTACGTATATATAACAAATAGCAGAGGCGATAGGACTCCGCCTTGTGGCACACCACTGCACGCAAGATATGAAGGTGAGAACTTATCTTTTACACGTACTTGGTAGGTTCTTCCCGAAAGGAAATCCTTGACCCATCTTATAATTCTGAAGTGTATGCCTACCATCTCCATTTTGAAGAGTAACTTGGATATATGGATCTTGTCAAAGGCCTTCGTAAAGTCAAAGAAGACCACATCTGTGCGACACTTATCCTCCACTGCTCGAGACCAGTCATTTAAGGCAGTAAGTACAGAGGTTTCTACAGACCTCCCCTTCACAAAACCGTACTGGTTCTCTGAAATGACACCATTGTCCAAAAGATGCTCCATAATATGTTTCTTAACAACTTTCTCGAACACTCTTGCAAAAACAGAAGTGATACTTATGGGCCTATAGTTTCTGGCATCGTGAATAGGCGGCTTCTTGAGAATCGGTGTGTGGTTATTGTGGCGCTGATCACGAATCTAGTATCAGATTTTGACTTACCATACGTGATAATCAGAATTTGTTATCATTCCACTTCGAAGAGCTTGGAAAAGGTATATGATAGTTGTATCCAGTCGGTTCTCCAAAAATGGGTTTGCAATGAGGATAAAGGGCGTCTCTGCCGGTAGGTCACAAACTGCAAAAACATCAGCATCGATAGGGACCAAACCTGTCGCCGTCCTCCTGCAAGGCGAGAACACTACCACTGCGCTACCGCCGCACTACTGGCATCGTTGCTGATGGCTACGCTGATTACGCAACACTCCGCCCATCGCTTCATCAGCGCAGGCGACACACAGTTGTCAACTCGATCTTTCACCGGTCAGTACTCGCTTAGGAAATCCATTTATCAAATTTGGAGGGTATACTTGTAATCAGCGTTTCAAGCTCTTTCACATGGCACAGTTCTCGTCCCGAAATTCCATGAGAAGCTAAAGGCATTCCTTGGTAAGGTTCTCAGCAGCCTTTAACGCTCCCTTTTGCCCGTGGTCCTCATTTATACCGACTGTGGCAAGAAGCCACCGCGTCTGCGAGAGTGACCATCGGTCTTCAATGTTACGACAGCCGTCACCATTTTGGTCGCCCAGGCACAGCATTGAATTGTTCCTAAGCATTTACATTATAAAGGGAGTGAAGTATATGGAAAAGCCATATTTCGACTAGTACCCATCAAATTTATATCTGGGGCAGTATACTCGTGCTCCCCCGTTGGGGGAAAATCAATCAATATCAGCATATCATATCACACCCCGATCCCCAATCGAGGGAGACTCGGGGTAGGCGAGCATATGGCCTCTGTTGTTAGCGTTGTTCGTCACCAATTCTGCAGTAAGTGACATTGATACGATGGAATTTCTTCGAATCTATCTCATAAACTATCAGGGGCCAGATTCATCAACGTTACAGCGATAAAATTCAACAGCGGATTCACGATAACGATCTAACAGAGAAACTACCGCGAATTGTGATCCACCAAAACGCCGTGAAAGTTACGCGGTCTAGAATTCCACGGCAAGAGCGCAATGTCCGTACGTCGTATCTGTTATCGAAAATTTAACAGAGATATCACCATAAGGCTTATTGTTAAGTCGCGTTATCAGGAAATTCGGTTGTATTTTCTCTGTTGAATTGCAGTAAGTCGGGGATGACATAAATTCACACCAGTATTGACGCCTTGCAGCAACATGCAGCGATTCGCTATACAGCAATATGCTCTCACCCTGAACTGTGGTTGTGGCACGATCCCGCAGCGACCAGACTGCAGCACAACTAGGACGGATTCATCAACCACTTTTCACCCTATAACGGTGAAAACACCACCAAACTCACTGGTATGACATTCAGCATCAGGTTTGACGGTAATTTCACCGTTAAAGGGCGGTAAGCGTCGACGGTTGTCGACGATCCCAGCCACGGTACGGTTACGGGTTCCACCATGATGGGTTCCTAACCTGATTTGCATACATTCGATTCCAATCATCCAAATATTTGGGGTCTGCAAAATTGCCGTTATTTGAATCGTCCGAAAAATTGGCCTCGAATCCTATGTACACTGGTTCGTTGCCACAAGAGTATACTGCCGGCTTACAAAGAGCCAGCACATAGGACCGCTGTTGTGTTGACAGTCACCAATCACAACAGTATTCAGTTGCTGACATCCCTCCCACTTAGTCGGCTGCTGCTGGTACTAGTGACGGTTAAATATAAATTTTCTTGTGGCGCCTTGCGGGCGCGATGTGCCAGAAGATTTCCGGGTTCACCCTTTATTTCGTCCACAGGATGGTGGTGGCTGAGGCCACGGCAGCCGCGGTAGCTGGTGGAGCCGGCGGTTGACGGTGGTCGGCGGCTGGAGCGGCGACGGTGGTGGTCGGGCCGGCAGCTGCAGGTGGTCGGCGGCTGAGCGACGGCGGCGGTGGTCTGGCCGGCGGCTGGAGACAGGCGACGGCTGGAGCACGAGGGCGGCGGCGGCTGCGGCTGGAGAACGGCGGCGGCTGCGGCTGGAGGACGGCGGCGGCTGCGGCTGGAGGGCGGCGGCGGCTGCGGCTGGAGGACGGCGGCGGCGGCTGCGGCTGGAGGACGGCGGCGGCGGCTGCGGCTGGAGGACGGCGGCGGCTGCGGCTCGAGGAGAGAAGACTGGCGACTGGCGAACTGGCGCGGTGTGTGGTCTGGCCACCTTTTATAGGCGCTTTCCTGCACCTTTTATCGGCGTATTGGTGACCAGCCACGGTGACCACCCAGGGTGACCACCAATACGCCAACGAACGGTTCTGAGTTACCCGATGAGCCACTAGTTTTGTTATAAGTTTAATAACAATCTAAACAGCAAGACCGTAGAAGTGTTACTGTACAATAACAGGCAACAGATATCCTCTACATTCTAGCATTATGGGTGGGCAGTGGAAGATCCAGTTTCCCAGGCCAAAAAATGTTATACGACCAGTATTCTTCACTTGTCGAGCTCTCGAAGAAGCACGCTTTGCCAAGCTCTCTGAGTCCGCACAAAAGACCGGTGTTTTCAGCGGACGTCTTAGAAGTGTAGCCTTCTATTATTCACCGTTTTGCGTTGTCTATTTACAGTAATTCTTGCCTTTGGTACGTTTTCTTATTGTTTGTTCCTTGTTTGCTTAAACATCCACATATACTATAAATAAATACAGGGTAAATATAGTATAATATAGGGTGCGCATTAATTATGAGCATCAAATCATCGAAGTGCCATATTAACACAAACTATTCGAAACGGAGAGAACCCTCGCAATCTTTGTTATTGTCCTTATCAATCAAAAATTGCAATTTACATTTAAAGTGCCCTCCTCTTTCGCGTATGCAGCTTCCCAGACCAGTCACGATGACGTCGCAGGTGGCACGCAGATAGTCATCATCGAGGTCATTGCACGCTTTCGTAATTGCAGCTTTGAGCGATTCCCAGCTGTAGTGTCTTGTACTGATATCTTCTGCTCTAAAACTGCCCAGACCGAAAAGTTAAGTGGATTCACATCTGGTGAATTTGACGGCCATTGTTCTTGACGATGAAATCTGGAAGCTCGTGCTGGCACCATTGCCTGACGATACTCGAGTTGTGTGCAGGAGCCGAGTCTTGTCAAAAGCACCATGGCTTGTCTTCAAAGTGATGAATGGCCCATGACTTTCAAACATCCTCCAGGACCGATTTCAAGAATATTTTCGTATTGATCCTCACTCCAACATCGACGAACACCAATGACGTCTCCCCATCTGAGGTCATCGCACTCCAAACCATAACAGAGCTCGGATGTGCAGTTTTTTCGATGACTTTTCCTCTAGAATTCCCTGCTTCTTATCTGCTGCGAATATCCGATCGTGGATTCACAATAGGTTTTGCTGTGAAAATTTTCTCGTCACTGAAAACAATGCTTTCATTGCATGTCATCTGCGAACGCCCCAGAAGTCTCCTACTTCTCTTCAGCTGAACGTTCTTTATTTGTGCCGAGAGAAATTTTGTATTTGTGTGCGTTGTCGGTAGCGGCGAAGTCTCCTTCCGACAATATCTTTCACACAAGCAGCGCTGATGCCTTCCTCTTTCGCCATCTTCCTCATTTAGCAGCGAAGAATTTTTCTCGCAAATTTTTGCGGTATCCAAAATTCAACCCTTCTACTTCGTCTTTTCCTCTCCGATATACTTTCAAGCTCCTCGAACAGTTCAATCGGCTTTCGGGCCAATCGCTGGAAAACAGCTAAAAGACAAGCAATTTCCTCATGGCCTTTCTGGTACAGACCGATGATGGCGGTGCGCTTTCGATGAGCTTCAACCATAGTGTAGAATGCAAAGAAAGTACACAAAACTTTTCATGTAGCATAGTCTAGACGAAACACAAAATAATGGCACTTAATTTTTCTGAACAAATGTCACTCGGGGTTCAAATTCGCAAATTTACGTCGAGACCCATAATTAATGCCCACCCTGTACATAAATCAGTAACCTACACCTTACGCTACGGTCCAATTCAAACACGAACCTCTCCTGGGTCTGCCTCTTCCTCTCCCTCTCCCACCGTTTTTCGGCACTGTTGTTGTACGACGGAAATCATATCGAGCATCCTCGTTAGCACGTACACTCTGCAAAGGTTCAATAGCTCAACATAAATAAAATATCAACAAATATTCGCATCTGCCTACTTTGTGAACTGGAAATTGGGCTAAAGCCCACATAGAATACGTTAATCGAGCTAATGATTGATTTGAAGAGGGCACCATCACCTATATGAATACTCAGCGTTCAAGTCGTTTGGAGAAGGCAACGAGGACCTTGAAGACATAGCCTGGGGAGCGCCGTCAGCTGCGATCGAAAAGGTGGACGAATGTTGAACTGGTTCACAGTGCACTGTGTCAGTCCTGCGCCGATCCAGTAGGCAGAGCACTGCGGGAGAGTTGAATCAGAAGTGCGCGTTTGGATGTGCCACGCATTCTGCTTCTCCCGGATATCGTAGACGCTGTCCGAATGCGTACTTGGCCTATACATTGACTTGGCTAGCGAGCCGATGAAAGCGTGAGCGATTTGTCCTTGCGTGACAAGTCTGATACCAATTCACTGACCCAGAGAGGTGGAAAGCTTTGTTGGACTGGGTAGAAATTCAAGCCAGAGACCTGGAATTGGGTGCGAGACAGCAGGCGCATCCGACGATGCTGTCACGCCCCCATTCGAAAAATCAATAGGGAAAAAGTGCTATCAGACTGAAAAATTACCTCGTTCACCTATAATCACTACTCCATCTGTTATCTTTATTTGTCCATGACTAACTTCGGATGAACTACCGTTACTCAATCGGCGTAAAAATTACCTGACCAATTCTTTGACTCCAAGTATGCCAAATTTTATGAGCGGGCATTCGTAGAAAAGTGTTCTTTTGGCGAAAATTTAGCCTCATTTAGTGGATAATGAATAAAAAAATTTTGACTTGAAATTTCACGTGAAGAAAAGACACTAAGAATTCCGTAACTTATTAAAACCCAGTGTTTCGCCGAGTTTCAAGACCGAATTCCAGTTCTTACCGTTCACCTGCTATAATAGCAGCTCCATAGCATTGACGAACGGCTAAATTCAGGCTGCCGTGTGTGGCAGCGCAGTCAGAGGTAGAGCTGGCTGTCACATGCACCCGATACGAGGTTCCTGGTTCGAACTTCCCACTCAAGCCAACCAAGGGTTGAGTCCCTCCAGAGTCGGTGAATTGGCACCAGACCTGTCTGGGGAGGATAGAGCGCTGACTTGTTCACCAGCTGGCCACCGCAGCTCATTCTATGGCCAAATAAGCATGCAGAACGCCTCCGCGACATCCCGTGTAGAAGTAAAACGCTGGTGCATCCCAGAGGGATTGAGTAACGCCGTCCTTTATTCTTTATCCTAATTTGAAACTGAGTTGCCAACTTGTGGATCCTAACACTACGCGTGTACGACGCCGTTCAACTGGCTGCGGAGTGACACGACGCCCTCGGTGCTATCAAGATGGGCCAGTAGGAATCACACACCTAATCTATTAGGTCGTTGCATATGAAATGGCCGATTTTTATTGAAAGCTTTGACGGATCACAACTTTGCTTGGAAGCAATATTATTAATTGAAATAAGCACCATTACAACAAGTACACGCTACAACCGCTTAGACATTCAGGCCTATGTCACACCTTCGCTCACCCCGAGCAAAGGCGACGAACAGAGCGATGAGCGAAGTCTCTTCGCTAACGTGAAGCTAGCGAATAGGCGCGCAGTTAATAGCGTTGTGTGCAGCTGCGTCGTAGCATCGCTACCGATGCTGACCGACGCTCTGCTCAGCTCAGCGACGCGGTCGCATCGGTGGCGATGCCGTATCGCTGCGAAGGTATGACACCCCGGTAGCGAGGCTTCGCTAGCGGTGGATCGGGCAACTGCTACAGGCGTCTGCCCGTCCACAACGTCTGATACCGTCCCTAACCCAATTGTGTTAGTTGTTCATCGCCTTCGCTAGCGAAGAGCGATGGTATGACATAGGCTCCAGTCCTCAAGAACTTGTAATGGACCATACCAGCCATTCCCCACCGCCGTACGGTGACCATGGTCTCCTTTGGATGGAGACTTAGTTTTGGCATCTCGTTGGGACTCTCATTCTTGTCCAGCCATTGTGCAGAGTGACGGCAATTGTCATCAAGGATCCATTTTTCGTCGCATGTCACGATCTTGCCCAAAAAGGCTCCCTCATACGGCGCAGCCTCAACGAAACACAGGTATCGTGGCGCTCCAGCATCTGCCCGACGATCAGTTCGTGCGGGATCCATTCATTCAATTTCTTTACTCTTCCGATCCCATTTAAGTGGCGACTGATAGTGCTGCTGTCAACGCCGAAATGCTGTGCTGACTCTCCCACAGTTTGACGCGGATCCGCGTCCACCATAGCTTTGAGTTGTCGTCATTAAGGAGTGACGGAGGTCTACCTCGGTCTTCATCTTCGAGACTTTCATCGCCAGATCGAAACCTTTCGAACCAGTGGCGAGTTGTGCGTTCCTTAGCGAAATCCTCCCCAAATGCAGCGTTGATGTTACGAGTTGCGGCCTCGGCGTCCACTTTTCTATTCATATAAGTATAGCACCCGAATATCACCTCATTCCTACTGCAAAATCGGCGTAAAAAATCGGCAACCAATTATGTCACGAAAGCTATAAATGGTAAGAAAGCGGAGATTCTGCGATTTCAGAAACTGTATACAGAGCCCTAAACGAGAACATTCGTAGCCGCAAAAAATCGACCAGAAATTGAGGTAGCAAAATCGGCCATTTCATATGCAACGGCCTAATATTAGAATCAGAAGTTATTCATGGCTAGTACATATCCCAGATGCAATCACGATTCAATATAGAATTGGGATCTATCCTAGTCCGGGGAGGCCACATAATTAAAAGGTATTGAATGTAACAAATTTACTTGAGACTTACCGAGCGGCTCTTACAGAACAACATGAGTCCTAAACAAGAAAAGTCATGAAGAAAAAAAAAAGAAAAAACTACATTTGTTGCGGTTGTAAGAAGGCACAGTTGTGTGCCCTCCTCACCATGTTGGGTCCTGGTTATAACATGTCCGGCGGCGGCCAGCACGCGGCATGCGGCTTCATGCGCCCTCCTCACCATGTTAGAACCTGGTTATAACATGTCAGCCCGCGGTCAGCACGCGGCATGCCTCCATTTCGTCGCTCTTTGTTCGCCGAGACGGTTGTGAACCGCGGCGATTTTTTATTTTTTTTTTCGTTTGTTCGCTCGTTCTCGGTTTTTTAGGTTCCAGCTCGTTGTCTAGGAGCCGCTCGGTAAGTTACAATTCATTTTGTTGCCTACATTTTAGTTATGTGCCCCCCCCCCCCGAACTAGGATAGATCCTAGAATTGTAATGCATGATCTATTACAAAAGAACTGATCTCAAGCAACCCTCGCCCTTCATCTCTACGCACCATTTCCACGCCATATTGGACACTCTTTAAGAAAGCCTGATGCTTTAGCAATAAAACTGAACAACTTCCAGATCGAGGCAAGCGCCCTAAGACACAGCGATTTGCAATGCTAATAAAGGAGACTGCCTCATGCAACCGTCCAGAGCATCACGATCTTCCTATGCCTGATAGCAAAAATTCTTTACATGAAATTTCGCACTTGTCAATGGTACAACAAAACATTTGTAAAAGAACGCATATTTTCACTTTGCTTTTAAGTAAGCAACGTGCCGATGTGATAAAAATCACCACATCCTGAATTAGCCCTTCTTTTAGCACTAAAAGTCTGCTACCTTTCTGCGCTTCGAACAAGTTTCAGACCGGTATTTTTCCCCGATATATAAAAATTTTAAAATTTTTATAAAACGCGCGTTTTCTTAATGGGCAGATGAAATTTGAATCAATAAATATACCAAACTAGTAAATTTATTTTTATAAAATCGCAACACTAGATTTCATTTAAAAGGTTAATTAAACCTCGTAGTTTCCGGTTTAATTTGGAAGATGCTTGTTTTGACTTGGAAGATGTTCAGCTTGACTTCAAAACCATCAAGCTTGCATAGAAGAGTGCCTAATTTGACGTGAAAATGGTATATGTGTATTATAGGAAGACTTACCTCATTCCTGTCTAACCAGAACTGAATTTTGTTCATCGCCGTGAGCGCATCGGCAGACAGCTGACGAGGAGCGGTCGTTGCCACCGCATTCTTCAAGCAGTTTTAATGAAGTTCAAGTAAAGAAATGAACTGATACACTGACTGTGCACCCGTAATACTTCACTCGGCTTACCTTAGGTTTCCGGCCTCGCTTGGCTTTCGTGATGTTTGATCCAGCAGCAGCTGCTTGTTGCTTTGAACATCCCTGCTTCTTCGAGGTAGGAGGCTTGGGCACCTGCTCTTTATTAATGCAAAAATTCTGAAAGCGTTAAAGTGAATAAGCACAGATAAAATCGGCTGGAAAAAATTAGGGATTTTGCCCCGAACGTTCTCCTAATTCTTTATATTTGAACTGTGATAAAATTAGGACTTGTCGTGGCATTGGAGCCATAGCTCACCTGATAAGCCGACCCCGTCGGGTCCGCCCAGGAAACCAGACAACCTTCCGACGCCAGGAGCCTGCCTGCTTCCACCCCCCCCCCCCTTATGTAGATATTGATAAATGATAAAAGACACTATTTATGTCACACAGAAGTCCTAGGCTCCTCCCGGCTAATCGTGTATCATCACGATCTTATCATGATAGACTCTTTATTAATGCTTACTCTTTACTCGTCAGTGCGGCTTATAATGGGAAGCGGGAACGCGTCAGTCAGTCGAGTCATCCAGAACACCGACCGTACACGCCAAGTTAGAGGTTCATATAATGCTTCCACCCTCCCTATGTAGGCCGACCAGATTTTAAAAAATAGTAACGTTTTAATAAAAGCTGGTTCTAATTGTAAACGCCACGACAAGGAGGCGACATTTCGGGTGGGTTCGATGTTGAGGTCGCGCCACGCACTTGTGTGATGTGTCGCCATAGAAGTGTAAATGATGTTTACATTAAGCCTGGCTGCTGATATACACTTTTTGTGCTCCTCTTTTCTGAACGGGTCGCATTTTTCATTTCCCACCACCTCATAGAAGTGATAAGTCTGCACGAAAATTGATCCTATTGACCGATGTTGATCCGTCGACAGCTTTAATCAATTCGCTGCGAAGCTATCATTCATCTCCTCACATCTGTGCCAGCCCTGTACCAAAGTTAATACTGATGAACCACTATTGATCCATATCGATTTTCTTTAGTACTAATCGATACTCACACATGCATTCATTCACAAACGGGCGGATGACCTCGGACATAAGTAGCTTACAGAACACTAGCAATTTCGGACCAATTCTAGTCAGACGGAGCACAAGGCGATTCAGCCACTATCGCCTCTTTGAGTTTGTTCCACCGCTCCAATTTCTTGCCCATGGATAGAAGACTCTAGAATTCAACCAAGTGAGGAGCTGGAGTGACCTATGAGGCCAACGGCCAAATTGAGTTTACACCTCTCGACTAGGACTGATCCGCATCTTCCTATAGTGACTAATCAGCGCGATATCGTTGGGGCGAAAAACGAATGTTGCGTTTACAAACCTTTCCAGCGGAAGTTCTCCTCTGTCTTGAAGGAGGTGGTGTAGCGCTTAGTTCACGGTCCTCCATCGTTACCTGGAAACGAATTTCACGGCATTGGCTTGTCAGGAACTCGTCGATGAAGCAGACGCTTTTCAAACCTCCGCCGATTCCCTCACAGGCATGCTCCACACACTCTGTGACGCGCTTGAGCACCGACCATCGTTCTGAACACTTGCTGGCCTAGTCGAAGACATCGAGTTAACTCTCAGAGTTGACTGCAAGTAGAAGCATCGGTTTAGCTTTAACTGATCTGCCTGAACAAGAGACCAAATAGACCTGGTTTGAAGAAAAGCCACTCGACAAGAATCCAAGTGAATCCTGAAATACAAGAGTGCAATGTGACATTGGACTGATAGAAGAGCTCTGACCGTTTTTCTTTCTCTATAAGTTTTTGGAGGCCTTGTTAGGACGAGTTCATATCATATCACTATGTGGTAGAAGGTCTCAAAGCGTTACTTGGAAAAGTACGTAAATGCGTGGTTATCAGTCTGAAGCAATCATGGCCTCAGGTGATCAAAGCTATCTATGATCCATTGTCTACTATGAGTTCCTGCAAACCTTCGATCGCCAACCGCTATTACTAAAATCTGCCCTACGTTCAAAGAGGATATCACCTCTCAACCCACGGTTTGTCATTTGCACCATAAATTCTCGTCGGAAAATAACTTTCACGTCGAATTGGAAATCTTTCCAATCAGCTACGACACTCCTTCCAATTCAAATTGAACGCTCTTTTAAGCAAGCCTGACGCTTTTGGAATCAAACTGAATATCTTCCAAATCGAAACGAGCGTCATTCATATTAAGCCAGAGACTCTTCAAGAAGGTTAAAATACTTTCCTGTTTAAGCAAAATTTAGTGTAACTTTTTAATATATTTTTTCGCATTCCCAATAAATGAACACATTGTTTAAAAGTTTATCAAATTATTAATTTTTCAAAAAAGTGCTTTAGAACTCATTTCATCACAAGTTCAGAAAGCCAGCAACTTTTAAACATGTTAAAAGAAGAGATCACACCACGATTTCCTCTCGGTTAGAACAATTCTTTGTAGAAGGAAAATTTAGTATAAGTTTCTAAAAACACTGACGAAAATTGCGTTTTGCAGCAGAAAGCCGCGTGGGACGCGCGCGCGCGTTACGAGCCACCGGTGGCTCATATTGTCCCTCGTGAACCACTTTTTTTATTTCGCGTCCTTTTTTTCCACTTTTTGTGTGAATCCGTTAGTTATGGTGTTCGTTTATGTTGGAGTATAAGTTGGAAAGGATTCTACCTTCAGATTGCAGATCTGATTTCGGCCCTATTGTACTTTCAGGCCTCCAGAGATCGAGAAGAGTTCGAAAAATGTTTCGCAAAACTTCGCCCAAGGGGGTTGTTCGGGTGCTGATAACGAATAGGACATCTCCAGAGTAATACGAATATAGATGTCAGATTCGTGATCAGCACCTCAGATAACCCCCTGGGCGAAATTTGGGCGAAATCGGTGATCATGACCTTAGTCACCCCTACCTACCGTAACCTACCGTACTCCAGCGTAATACAAAAAAAAATGGATGTCAGATTCGTGATCAGCACCCCAAATAACCTTCTTGGATAAAGGTTGGGCAAAGAAGACTGACGATATTGATATGATTGTCGAGTTCGCCTCCTTCCTGGTAAAATTTTGTATTCGATATCCTACTATATATGTATATAAAGGAGCAAGCGTGTGTGTGTGTGTTTCCGTCACAACTGGAATGGAGGCACTGAGTAGCCGAACAGCTCGGCAACCGTGCATGGCGAGCCGCACACGTGCCGAACACATCGGCAACCGTGCATGGCGAGCCGCAGACGTGCCGAACACATCGGCAACCCTGCATGGCGAGCCGTAGATGTGCCGAACACGTCGGCAACCGTGCATGGCGAGCCGCAGACGTGCCGAACACGTCGGCAACCCTGCATGGCGAGCCTCAGACGTGCCGAACACATCGGCAACCCTGCATGGCGAGCCGCAGACGTGCCGAACACGTCGGCAACCCTGCATGGCAAGCCGGAGACGTGCCGAACACATCGGCAACCGTGCCTGGGTATTTAGATGATCATCGACGGGAGGGGTTTTGGAGGCAATCGATATCGATCGATATCATCGATTTTTGAGGATGACGTTCAAGCGGCACGAAACTTTAGCCCTGAGGGTCATCGAGGTCGCTGAACACGAATCTGACGACCAATCGATATCGATCGATATTATGATTTTTTGTGTATGTCGTTCAAGTGGCACGAAACTTTAGCCGTGGGGGTAATCTGGGTCGCTGAACACGAATCTGGGAGTCGACCAATCGATATCGATCGATAATATCGATTTTTGAGGACGACCTTCAAGCGGCACGAAACTTTAGCCCTTGGGTAATCGAGGTCGCTGAACACGAATCTGGAGTCGACCAATCGATATCAACCGATATTATCGATTTTTTGATGATGACGTTCAAGCAGCACGAAACTTCAGCCCTGGGGGTAATCTGGGTCGCTGAACACGAATCTGGGAGTCGACCAATCGATATCGATCGATAATATCGATTTTTGAGGACGACCTTCAAGCGGCACGAAACTTTAGCCCTTGGGTAATCGAGGTCGCTGAACACGAATCTGGAGTCGACCAATCGATATCAACCGATATTATCGATTTTTTGATGATGACGTTCAAGCAGCACGAAACTTCAGCCCTGGGGGTAATCTGGGTCGCTGAACACGAATCTGGGAGTCGACCAATCGATATCGATCGATAATATCGATTTTTGAGGACGACCTTCAAGCAGCACGAAACTTCAGCCCTGGGGTAATCAAGGTCGCTGAACACGAATCCGAAGTTCGTTTCTGAACTGTTCATCGCCACCAATCGATATTGGGCAAATTATCGTTTTTGTGGATGTCGTCCATTTTTCGCTTTTTTCTAACTTGCCGTAATCGAAGTAGTTGAGATGTTCTTCGTGAGGAAACCATGATATGGGTGGCAGCTACAATTGATGATGAGAAGTTTTTGCCACGGCGAAGCCGTCAAGAAGCCAATGCCGAGAGGCCGCACGGACGGCTGGTATCTAATAAAAGCAAAGACATTTTTCTTGCTTATTCCTATTGGACATCCTGCTATCACACGTGATTGGGGAACTGGAAAAACATCTATAAAAAACCGACTGCAATAGCACAAAAAATAGCACGAAAGGCTACGAGCCACCGGTGGCTCATACTGTCCCACGCGGACAGACACGTATGAGCCACCGCTGGCTCATATTGTCAATGTGTTAAAGAGATTTTTATGTTCAGCTGCCCAATAAGTTAACACAATTACGATTCTATAAAACTCTCATTTTTAAGGGAAAATAATTGTTTAACGCTAGTTTTAAAGAACAGGAAAACGGTGATTTTTTAGAGCGAAAAGAAAGGATAACACCTATCTGCGATTTCGATTCAACAGCGAAATGAAGGTATTCGCGTCTTCTACAGTTCTTTTATTGTACTGTTGGTATGTGCGGTACTCCACGCAAATGTAAATTTCACTGTATTTCACTGTCTATCAAATAAAAGTCGGGGCACAACCATTATAATCCTACCACTAATGCATATCGTTGTGGATTACACTGTATCCATAGTAATTACCTACTATTATTGTAATCCTGCATTTATACATTTAATTCAGTTAATTCGTGTGTCACGTCCATCACAAGGCAGAGTTTATACTTGCGCCGAGGCAGCCCGATCGGCATAGATAGATTTTTCGCCTTGTTCTGCAGCGCCGCATCGCTCCTCGCCTCGGTGGCGCCGTAAAGTACCTCATTTGCAGGAATTTTCGGGGTACTGCATTCGGCCCGCCCTTCAACGATGACGCGCCACTCCGCAGCTGAAGTATAACCCCGTCCGCTCAAGGCGATGCTGTGTACAGAGGCTCCAGGACCTAACTCCAACCCGACGTCGTGCGCTAGCCGCGTGCGACGTCGCGGCGTTGAAACGAGGACATGCGCTCGGTGACGGTCTCCGGGCTACTCGCCCCCGTGACGGCACAGTCGGCGCGCGAACGGAGTTTCGCACGACGTCTGGCGTTTCTCGCTGCCAACCGAATCTCTCACTCACAGCCGGAGCCTCCACCTCTCCGTGCACTTTTGCACGTGGGTTCATGAGAATCCGTTTCACTTAGTGGCAGTAAACCATCTCCGGAGTGAGTTAATTGGTGCCAGACGTGCCAAGGAATGGTGAAACACTGACTAGCCTTTTAACAGAAATCCATGAGTCCTTGGATTTGCAAAATATGCACTTGAACTACGGTGATGATCCCAACGATGCGCCAGGCATTCTGCTTCGACAGTATCCCGTATTACCATACGGACACTGCTACGAGCATCTTAACCAGGGATAGGGGCTGGTCTATCATATTTGCCTTTAATAGAGAAGGCCTGTACGTGATGGTAGCTTTTGTATCAGACATCAGGCCCTTATTTTCTGTGCTTGACGCCAGAAATTGAGTCCTGGGCGTTTTCAGATATCCAGCGGGTTCTTTCGAAGCGTTTATGGATATGCCTGGATCATGGGAAACATATGGCACATGCTATAGATGCAAATTGACCAGAGGGGGTCAACATGTACTCAATGGCTATTCCGCCTTGCCCCAAGCGCTGCATAGTGCTGTCCTACAGGGTGAGCCTCACTCCTTCATTATACGGAAGACCTTAGTGTTGGGGATGAGATGTTCATGAGCTCATTGAGAGGAAAGAGGCACATATGACCAATATTCTTCACTCCATTTAAGCTCTTTAGCTTTTCGGCCAGCTGTCCTAGGTTATCTACACTGAGTGTGTATGTGTCGACTCTTCGACTCATGCCACTCCACTGTCGTAAAGACGGTAGGAAAAATCCTGGGAGCGTTGGCAGACCTCTATTAAGAATATTATGAGGAGTTATCTGCTTGGAGCATTTGAGTCGTGCACCTTCACTCCTCCTTAAAAATCTTCCCCTCCCATGGTTGCTCGCAAATATTTCAGTGTGACCTCCTAAGCGTGTCAATGCAACCGGCCTTTGCGTGATGTGGTCGATACCAGTCCCTGTAGATTTCGTAAGCCGTCATCGTGCTTGGAGACTCCCTCATCGCGGCCGTGAGCTCATGATTCACACGTGGACCAAGTATGGAGACATTCGCGCCCGCCTGCACTCTTTCGTCTGGAATCTCTCCTGCCGCGCTCGCAACCGCGGTCGCGGGGGCGAGTAGCCCCGCAACCCTCGGTGACGCATGGTTAGCCACGGAGCACGAAATGTTCTCAATGTTTAACCCATTGACGACCGCGCGGGTCGATTTTGGGTCGCAGTTTTTCTGTTGCGTGGGACCGCGCGGGCCGATTTTGGCCCGCGGCTACAAACCGGGTTCGCTGCGGCCCATTTCTCGATTTTTCATAGTTTACGAGTAGTCATTAGATACGTTGGATTCTATCAATGCTTCTGCACTGGGGTTCGGGAGTCATTTACTTCTAAGCATTGATAAAAACAAATAATCAACACTATACACTATTTAAGCTTCGCAAAAATCGATACTATTCACAACCTCCTTCTCACATTTTACAAAAATGGTTATGCACAAAAAAACAAGTGACATTTCTTGTAAAAATTTTAAAAACAATCTAGACTGAAATACTTCAAACACTTGCTACATCGTGTGGTCACCTTCTTTGCACGATTCGTTGCGAATCTGCGCCTTTTTTCTTTGCAGACTTTCTTATAGCAGTAAATATATCTTCTACGTCCTGCTTTCGGACCTGTTCTAGCCTTCTCCTATATTTGGCTAAACCGTTATGTGGGAGTTTCATTTAGAATATCATGAAGTAGTGATTTCATGATATTCACGCGTCGGCGCGGTCTCAGCGCGCGGTCACGCGCGGCAGACACGCAATTTCTCGCGAGGTCGTCAATGGGTTAAGCTCCCAGACCACATTTCTAGCAAGGAACTTAAGATCCCACAGAATGTGGTAGGCAACAGTCTGCAGTAGGACAATTGATCCGAGAATGGGTGATAGTGACCTTTTTCCGTAGTATAACCATAACCACGGGTAAAAATTGACCGAAGAAGTTGTAGATGGCAAATGCTGACGCTAGAAACCATCCACATGACCAGGATTCCTGTATAAACTGTCACTGGTCGCCCTGTTGAAACCACATTCATATACCATCTCCAAGAAACGTTGAAATGAGGCAAAGGCGTGCCGAGCGTCCCTGTAGGAAGCGTTTGTAGCCGTCGCAGGCATCGGACCGCGACAACTGTTCCAATTTCGTCGCGCACCGTGCGCGACGCCAGGGGGGGGGGGGGGTTCGCGCGGCGTTGGAGTTATGTCTGCCCCCGGTGTACAGAGGGTCACGCCACCTTTCCTATGTACTCCAAGAATTCACAAGAAGGCTACCAAAATTGATCGATTAGCAGGCCATATGGGGGTTACGGATGCATAGACCGACAAAATGAATAGTATAGATATTTCAAAGTGGTACCACTGTTTAAATGATCAACGCTCCTCACCATTAGTTCTCGAAAAAACGTATGTCTGCGGACAGAATGTGTCACTCACTAGTCCAGCAATCCTGGCGACCGTAGTTTTCGCATAAAGGTTTGCAACCTTTAGCAGCCTACAACTTACTTCAGTTCGCGAAGACTGCTCAAGAGAGTTTAACACCTGCGATAGGTCAACGTTCCTTCGTTTTGCTTTTCGAGCAGTCGAAGCATGTTTCGGTGACTTTCTCGACCCTGTAAATGTATACCTGGGAGCGAGTGAAGCCATAAGAAACCGACTACCGTACAGACACTCACTTCTCCTCCGTGGCTCCTCACGATGCTCCAGCGGATCCTGAAAATGTGGAAATTACAATTGAAATACTATACCGAACTAAGGTAGGTAAAGAACGGAGTAGCAGCGGCGAGCGGTATAACAAAACAATGAATCAAGACTCAAAGAAGCTTAAAACTGTCTCGCATAACCGACTTCCTCAAGCACTCTATGGACCGCCTACTAGCACTTGTAGACCAACTCCTTCCATCTCTCCGTTTATTGCGGTAGGAGCAGTGAGGCTCTCCATGGCACCTATTAGACGCAGTGATTTTAGTGGAATCTAGAATCATCCAAACTAGCGATCTTCTAGCCTACTTACTGAGGCTTGGCCCCAAAAGTCAACTAAAAACCTGTATTGGTTTACCAACCGATGACGTTAACTTTTCGCACACAGGCTATCATAATCACATGAGGCCAAACTCAAGGCACTAATCCTAAGCAGAAGTAGAGAATAGAATAGAATTGAATTTCAGAGATTCTCCAAGAAAACGGTTTTCCAAACTCACTTGGGCTGTATAGAAAACCGGTATAGACCACTGGTGAAGCGGTATCGCCAGGAAGCTTGTTAGTTTACGATCTTCCTAGACAGTTTATTTCGGGTTCTGAATAATCGTAGCACACCTGTTCTTCCATTTTTACTTCCTTTTTCTTTTCCGTTGGACGGTAGTTGTGTTGTGTTGTCATATTTTATGGATTGGTTATCCACGTATATAATAAATAAATAAGCAAATGATTAACGAGCTATGAAACGTTTGCCAGCCATTAATTTTGCGCGGAAATAGACACTAGAGCCGACAGAAACAGAGGCACAGTGAAAGACACTTTGATGTACAGTAAGAGAGGATATGCGAGACGATGCGTTAGGCACAGTTCAGGTGCCGGTAATAATGGTCTATTTTTCTGTTTCTTTTGTTCGATATTTTACTTGTTTTAGGAACCTTTATTTATTGATTTATTAGTTTATTTGTGCGGGGATAACCACGCAGGTAAGAAGAAACAACAAACTACTACAAACCAATTAGTGGTTTAGGCACTAATACTATTGTACTTAATGATTCCAGAGGTCGAGGAGGTCGAAAGAATTTATCGCCCAAACTTGGCACAGAAAATGGGTTAATTGGGGAGCTGATCACGAATCTGACAGCTGTTTTTGGAATTTCGGCCAATTACGGTAAGTTATAGGAGGTGTTGGAGAGTAACGCTGTCGGAGTCGTGAACGCCCATTTCATTCAAACTTCGCCGATTTCGTCCAAAATGGGGTTATATGAGATGCTGATCACCTATCTGACATCGATTTTTAGTATTACAGTGGAGTACGATAGGCTACGGTAGGTACGAGTGAGTAAGAATGTCGAGATCCTGACCACAGATTTCGTCCAAAATTCGGTTTATGGGGCTTACCTGCGTGCTGATCACGAATCTGACATCCGTTTTTGGTATCACGTCGGAGTATTATGGGCTGCCGTAGATGTGAGCGAATAAGGCTGTCGGAATAATGATCACCGACTTCGCCCAAACTTCATCTACGCGGTTATTTGTGATCACGTAATACTCCAGCGTCATACCAAAAAAAAAAGATGTTAGATTCTTGATCAGCGTCTCTTCTTACCTGCGTGGATAACTACGCCGGTAAGAAGAAACAACAAACTATTACACACTATTACTAAAGGATTGTATAAAGGTGATGGCAGAGCATCTAATACTTCAGACAATACACAGAAATCTTTAAGCTTAGAAACGTAGTAAAGTATTAAGAATCATTTTGAAGGTACAGGTCAACTAAATGTTCTTAATTGCCCTGTTGTGCCAGATAGAGTGTTTGTTTTAGAGAAAACAAGAATGCACTTCCAGTATTAGTGAAAAATGCTGCTCTTGCATTACATTTTGCTTAAGAACATCATCTTCCATTGTCCACTTCTTGTGTTAGAAGGAGAAGGAGAGAATAAGTGAAATTCCCGAAGCGAAGGATTCATCATGCCATTTACCATTTTGTAAATTTATTTATTTATGCAAAAAGTGCGCCATTAAAAAATCAAAAGATCATGGTGCTACGTTGCTCATCGCGTCGAAGTGAGATATAATTGCGCAATAGGCAGCCGTTTGTTCCCGCACACGTTACAAAGAGTTATAAAGAGGTGGGTAGCAGAATATGTGATTGAAGTTCCATACATTTTATACCGTTTATAGGTCTTGTGATAAGGCTAGATATGAGTTCGAGTCAGCGAACTGCCACTATTTTTGCACACATTAGTGTGTTGTTATGATGATCACAGTAGTCAATTTTAGAGCATCAATGCTCACAACCAAGGCTATCTATTTGTGCCTTCATATGTGCTAGTTTTTCAACGATGTGTGTGTGTGTGTGTGCACATACTATTTAGCTGGAAAAAGTGATGATATGGTACGATGAGGAGGTGGTTCAGATACGCATCGTTGAAAACTAGCACATATGAAGCCGCAAATAGACAACTTTCATCTTTGGATTGTTATATGCCTTGATGGTCTAAAATTGACTCCTGTGATCATGAGAAAGTGTAATAACAACAAACTAATATGTGCGAAAATATTAGCAGAGCGCGGACTCGAGCCCAAAAGCTCGCCGGTGTGCTTCTATGAGGCGGCACTCCTATTGACTCCGCCACCGAGACATATCTCATGGGTTTTCATAGGGGTTGACGAGTGTTGCGCACACGTTTCACACCTCTTTTTTCAGGTCTTTAAAAAGGCTTTAGCAAAAACTAACTGTAATTCTGGACTCCGCTCACAAGACCCTACATCCTATCAAAATAGCATCGCCAAAGCTCACCTTGAGTTGGAAACCTTTCCTTGTAAGACTAACCTAGAAGTGTCCAATTTGATTTGAAAAGTGTCCGCTCCGACGTGAAAATGTCGCTATATCGCCTTCCCCGGAGCCATGGAAGGCTTGGCTAGTTTGGAGTGGAATTGAACGCTAAACTTCGGCAACGCATCGCTGACAGTGCTGAGCAGGTGCTACACAGTGCGTAACAACCCGAGCGTCGCTGTCACCGATGCTGTTGCCGACAGCGTCGCATGGATTGGTGTGAATAACTCCGTATAAATTGGTCACATTGAGTAAAGCTTGGAGGACACATCCAATGAATCGAGTAAAAAGAATACATACCGTTCCAGCCTCTGATAGATGGCTCACTTGAGGACGTTTCAGGCTCCATAGTAGAGCTTCTTTGTATGGCTTCTCGTATTGCTCTTAAAACAATCCGTTCGAGCCGGAAGACGTACATAGAGTTAGGAATAAACAACCTCGTTCACTAGCTGGCATTGCGCGCATCTTCGCACAGTACGCTTCCATTATTGCTTTCACACCAGAACTGACCTCTGGAACGGAACACCTCAAGAGATAGAAGAATCATAGCGATAAAAGCGTTGCGTTCTATTCATTAGTCTTAACGAAGGAGAAATCGGGCCATCACAATGGTATCCGCCTTGAAATAGTTAATCATCCACTTATGCAGTGGCTGCACTGGTGCATAATCACGGATAGGATGCTTCTTGCACGGACATGAGTTCGTTGATGTTTGCCCTGCTTCATAACACCTGTTGTTCTTCTATCAGAGTAAATACACATAGTGACGGTGAGATCCACTTCTATTAAACAAAGGTAAGACGTGTTGTGTTGAACTACCTCTCTACATCCTATCAACAATTTCAAGGTCGTACTGATGGGGATAGGAATCCTTTCTCGAAAGGAAGCGTTTCCCGTTCTTCAATATCGACACAAAAACGGAAGCATCTTTTTTTGGAAGGACATTACGCATTCGGCTCTAGAAGAATCCTGGTCCGTGACATTGAGAGATAATCTTTATATCAAGCCACTCCAAGGTTGGTAGAACAGACAGCACTCAGGCTAACGTTTCAGCTTCTCGCTTTCTTTTAAGGCCTTTGGCAAGTGGACTAGCAACGTCCATCGAGCACCCGCTGCTGGAGGGAAGAGTCACCCTCGCTAACTTCCAGCTGCGAGTGCCCGGCGGAAGCTACTAGTCCACTTCCCAAAGGCTCTGAAGAAGGCGAGAACGCCGAAACGTTAGCTTGAGTGTTGTCTGACCTATCAATCTTGGAGTGGCTTGATATAAAGACTATCTCTCAACAACGTCTTCTTTGGATAGTTTGTGGCGCACACCTGCTTCTGTTTCCCCGTTGATCGTCACAGCTTCAAGAAAACAAAACTCAAGATTAGCGCAAAACTATCGAACGAAGAAAATCGAGTGGAAACAGGTAAAAAGCAACGACTCACTTGGCGTACCAAACCGCGAAGCGAAGTGGAAACCTTTAAGCTCAGCGGACAAACCGTCAACATCCTGAAATGTTAATGCAATTTATCAAAACTCATAGCATGAACAAAATGGCCATCGAGGTAAGGTGTGGACACGTCCTAGGCGTAGCACGGTGGCGAAATAATGATAACATGCATATATAGCATTTTCACTTTAAACTCACCACTATTTATTTTAGCATTAGTTTATAGAAGCGCCACTGCGAAGCGCGGCACCAAAGTCGGAATAGATATCGATCAGATGAGGCGAAAAATCGATATCTATGTGATTGTGGCGCCGCGCCGAGTGGCGGCTGCGGGACATTAGGGCCTGTTCATACTTCGCGACAAGAGCGACTTGTCGCCCGTGCACAATATGCATCGATTAAAACCGAGCGCGCGCCGCCGAAAAGTGTTTATACTCGAGCGCCGGCGCTGTCGCTCCAGTCGCTGTCGCTCCAGTCGCTGTTGTCGCTCTTGTTGCTGCGCACGCCGCGTGCGTCACGCGCGCTGCGTTCGCTACGCTCTCGTCGCTCCCGTCGCCCGAGCAAAACATGCGAATCGATCAAAACAGAGCGCACGCCGCCGAAAAGTGTTCATACTCGAGCACCGGCGTTGTCGCTCCAGCCGCTTTTGTCGCTCTAGTCGCTGCTGTCGCCTGTTCATACTTCCGCGCGCTGCGCTCTTGTCGCTGCTATGGCGAAGTATGAACAGGCTCTTATGTACGAATGGTCGCCGCGGACGGTGCAAATAGTGCGGCAAAAGTCGCCGCACTAGAGCGACTTCAACGGCCAGCGATCCGCGGCCCTAGACCCATGGTCCAGAATCTCGGAACAACTTTCCTTTCTGGGAAACTCGTCACTGTCAGCTCGTCATTACATTAATTGAGTGAAACCCGTCCCGAATACGACTAAACCTCGCATTTCCCCTCCTACAACAGTGCATTCAAGCTTAGACGAGGGATATTGTTTGCCGAACGATATGCGACAATCCTTTGTAAGAAAGCAGAACGTGGAGGACAACAGAATGGGCGGAAAAGGGAGGGAACCGAAGTAGGGAACACCGAAACGGAAAGAAAAGTAAATCAAATTTTGTTTAAAAAACGACCGAAATGGTGTGTGGAATGACTGTTACCGCTGGTTCTCTACCTGAACGAAACCCTCACAACAGGTATCAATTTTCTTTAAGACATATGTAATAGAGCAAAACATGCCTGCTTAACATCAATGAATTATCTTCTACTAAGAACTTGGGTGGAAGTCTAGAGGGAGAGGTCCACTCTCTTTTTTCTCAATATACGGAACTTTTTTGAAATTTTCTTGAATGAAAACGTTACAATTTTAGAAGGAGTACTGCTGTAGAAATTCACTTATAGTTGTGAGCTTAAGAAAAGCTGCCAGTTTAGAAAGAGAGATACAGGATGCGCTCCTATCTAGACTTGCATCAGAACCTGCACATCATGTGTTAGGAAGTGTTCACAAAATTATTTTCATTACGAAGAAGACCACGCTTCAGTATGTAACCTTTTCAGTTTTTCATGAAAAAGCACCATCTAAAAATAACCTGAACATAAGAATGTTGTTCAGTTTTGTAACTCGAACTCAATTTCTGAATCAGATCATGTTTTCCCTCAGCTCCTGCAACAGCGGAAGAGGATACCAACAACTCAAACCTGGCGTCTGCAGCAGGTCGTGAGCGACAACTCGCACGACCACAGCGGAGCTCATCGCGCACGCGACAGTCGTAGTCGCGGCCGCGGCGATCATTCGTACATAAAGGCCGCCCCTCCCGAGTGGCGGCGGAAGTATAAACTAGGGCTTAAACAGGTCACTTACCGCTCTATACTGGACACTTCTTTGTCTGGGACTGGACAGCTTTAGAAACAAAAAAAGCATCTGCAGCATTTGCAAACCAAGTCAGACGTATCTAAAGTTTAAACAGCCATCGTTTAACCAGATCAAAACTGCATTTTTAAAAGAAATTTTCAATTAAAATTCACTTTTGCGGAGTGTCTTACATTATAGGAGTAAACAAAAAATTATCAGTTGACCCCAAGCAATATTTTCAGGTTTACCACGGGGTGTTTTAGAGTCAATGTCCCGGAGCACCTTAAAATATTTCCAAGGCACTGCTCTGACCAAAAGCAGTAGCAATTCTATCCGCATTATAAAAGTCTACAATTTTTTTGAGAGACAGATCCGTATAGGAGCTTTCCCTAAATTTTCCCTGATGCAAAAGTTTAGTCGTTTTGAATCGTTCATTTTGACTTAAGATACGTATATTTCTGCCTCAAAAGTGATCGATTTATGATGACGAGTGTTCAGTTCAGGATGGAAAGTGCCCAGTCTAATATGAAAAGCGTCTAGTTTGAAAATTTAAATGGCCTGGACAAATAACGGTCCCACAGTGACTGTCTGCTCTGAACGAGTTTCACGCGACAACTTATACTCCCTGGTTTTTTCAGCGAATAAAAATGGAACATAATTAATGAAAAAAGATCGTTTTTTGATAATCTAGTCAGAATATCCTACTAATTAGGCAAAAAATCACGAACAGCCACGCACCCCTTAGCTAGAATGTATGACTCCAAATTCTTGCCCACAGGAAAGATACGAGGTGTTTGACCACCGTAAGCTCAAGGTTGTGTGAATACACTTCAACAAGGACACTTCCGCTTACCTCGTCAGTGCGGCATTCTTCCATGCTTACTCCAATTCGTGTTCTATTCATTCGGCTATGGTTTCCAAACATTGGGGTAAATGGTTGAATTACACCAAAGCGAGCAATCTCCTCAGCTGAAAAATGGTGAGCACGTTCAATGGATTTTTAAAAACAAAGAATTGAAGGAAAATTACAGCAGAGCCTGAACAGCGGAAAGAACTGTCCTACAACAGTTTAACTAATGTTTTTTTGAACTTGAGCATTAGGCACTATTACTATTTACTTTAACGACTCCAGAGGTCGAGGAGACGTCGAGGATAAAATTATCGTTCAAACATCACCTACAGAGGTTATTTGGGTGTTGATCACGAATCTGACACCTTTTTTTGAAATTTCGGCCGGCTACGGTAGGTATGGATGAATAAAGTTGTCGGAGTCATGACTGTCGATCTCGTCCAAACTTCGTCTATAGGGTTATGTGGGGTACTGATCATGAATCTGACATCTATTTTAGTTTTCCAGTGGAGTGCGATAGGTAACGGTAGGTATGGATAACTAAGCCCTAGTTTACAATTGCGCCGCCACGCGGCGCGGCACTACGTTCGTCATAGATATCGCTTTTTCGCGCTGCTCGATCGATATCTATCTCGACCACAGTGCTGCCTCGCGCAGCGGCACAAGTATAAACTAGGGCTAAGGATGTCAGAATCACGATCATCAACTTCTCCCAAACTTCATTTGCGGGGAAATTCGGGGTGCTGATCAGGAATACGTAATACTCCAACGTAACATCGAAAACGGATGTTAGATTCGTGATCGACATCTCCCCATGTACGAAGTTTTTCCTATATTAACCATCACCTCGACATCCTTAGTCACCCATGTCTACCGTACTCCACCGTAATAGCAAAAGCGGATGTCAGATCCTTGATGAGCACCCCAGATATCCCGCTAGACGAAATTCGGGCGAAATCAGTGATCGTTACTGCAACAGCCTTAGTCACTTGTACCTACCGTAATCTGTCTAAATCTCAAATACAGATGTTGTATTCGTGATCAGCATCCCAGAAGCACCCTAGGCGAAGCTTGGTTGTAATTTTTTCCCACCTCTGGAATCGTGAAAATATGTTAGGGCCTAACATTTTCAATGTAGGCATTTAATACATTTTACAACACAGGATAAATTCAAAGATCCGTTATAAATAGCGGCATAGGTTGCTCTATACCTCCGAAATTGTCAGAAGCACTCAATTCAACCCCCTGGTGTGGCCTCGGACAACTCGACGAAGGCGATGATGATGGTGCCAGCAAACTGCTCTGCACGAAAATCGATAATACCAATCAACATTGTTTCGTTATTGCCATCCCCGATTACCACTATCGCGCAACTCCCACCCTAAACAACTATACCTGAGTAGATTGATTACGCCGATGAAGACACCGTCGAGGGATGATTAATTTTGTGCGGGCGTACGAACGAAAGCACGGACAAACTGCGGACTTATAGATCAGCACCCTTATTCATAGCACAATTAAATTTCAAAGAATGAATTTTCATCAAAGAATGAAATTGAAACATTTTATACTTTGTAATGCATTCCTGTAACATATAGGTACCGTGCATAGGGTCCTGTTCGTTGAGGCGTAGTTTATAATTAGCCGGAGCTGCACCACTGCCGCACAGCTATCTACTTTTCCGCGTCTGTAGTTCACCACCAAAAAGGCCTCCGCGCACTTTTGAGGTAAGACGTTGGGCGGCAGCGGCGCCGGCGCAAGTACGGCAGCGGCAATAATGATGCACACCTTTATTGCCGTCACAGCGCTATGTCTGTATGCGCTCTAACCTACCGCGACAGGGAACTAGAGCGCATACGGAAGGCAGGAAAGCGAATAGCAGCAGTAGGTCTCAACTAGTAAGAGTACATTGCCTCTGCCGCATGCCTCCAGCAAGACTCGAGTGCGCTTAAGCGGCGCGCTTCATAAATTTTGCCGCCACCGCTTGCCGCAAATGTGGAGGGATCAAGCCACATGCACACTCGGCAGCGGCGGCCGTGGTTAAGCATAGGGGCATCCATTTGACACGGATCGATGCCCCGATGCTCAATCACGGCCGCCGCTGCCGAGTGTGCATTCGGCTTTAAACCACCGTTTCTGACGGAATTTCTGACTACTACATTCTACAAATCGCGCCGCAGAATGACTGTGAACGACGCGGCGAGATAATCGGCAGCTAAGGGGTCTTTAGGCCCGCGCCGCAGCGGTCGGCCGGTGCGGTTGCCACCCCGCACTCCGAAAGCCACTGATAATGTATCAAAATTACTGTAAGAAGCTGAATCAAACTGCCTGCAAAAACTATGAAATCAATTTGAAAAATACTTACGAGTGGCAGGCTCCCTAATATCATTTTCGAAGCTCTGACGGGTTACCTCACGATTTGTCATCCTAAAAACTCAGATCAAAGGAAGCACGATGAATACCGGAAACACCTCAGATCGATATTATGGTGGAGACTCAGAAGGACTTCAGGGGCCGGATTCATCAAAGTTACTGCAGTAACTTTGATGAATCCGGCCCCAGGGCAACCTTAAAAACTAGGAGGATGGCTCTGTACGGTTCTCGCTAGAACGGAACCAGGTTAAAAGCTGTTAGCCCTGCTCGGTCCATACTTGAAACGCAGAGATAAAGACGCGCCGTCAACCCGTCAAGTTTTGCCGCCCGGAATACGCCGCGGTGTTTCGCTTCGCAAGCGCTATTTAGCGTAAGTCCTGTGGATCAGTATCGCACAGTTATGAATGATGCGTATCTCCTACAGACGTCGCGGCGCTTTGCTAAGGTACAAGATGTCATAACCGGGGAAGGGTCTCAGGCGTATGTCTTAACAGCCAAGATGAATATCACTGCGAGAATCTCCACTCTTCAAATAGTAGGGTTCTTGGACCTACCAAGCTAGGGCCTCTGAAAGTTGACTAAGTTTGGAAGATGTTGCCTTGCGTAACCCCACAAGGCAACATCTTCCAAACTTCGAATATGCAGAGAAATGCAAAAATACTGCAATGTCAAGGAATTACACCGCGCCTACATTCAGAAGTGAGGGACGAGAGCATGTGTTTCGAAGAAATCGGAATCGAGCTGGAAGCAGCGACCTGAGCAGCTGGAAGAAAAGAGGGCCCGCTGCACGCCTGCCGCGTCGCCCATGACAGTGCTCAGAAACGCGGCGTCTGCAATCGATATGTCGCCGGTATGCCGTGCGCGCAGGCGACCGCTCGCCGCATGCCCGACGGCCACTGCCGCAGAATATAAGATCTGTTCATACTTCGCCACGGCATCGACAAGAACGACGAGAGCGACGGTAGCGCCCGGAAGGTATGAACAGACGACGAGAGAGACAAGAGCGACGGGAGCGACTGGAACGCTGGATCCAGTCTGGTGTACACAGTTGCACCATAACTCATATTTCTTGTCAGTCAATCAGTCAACATATGTTATATAATCAGTAATCCTACTATATATAAAAGAGTAAGCGGTTGTGTCTGTCCTTCCGTCTGTCTGTCCGTCCTTCCGTCGGTCCATCTAGCTTTTCATAGACGTCGAGTGACGGGCGTCCTGGTTGAGACGAGGTGTGACCCACGTCGTGTCGCGTGCATCAGAAGACGCGTCGCCAATGTCGCGCAAAGGGCGTCTGGGTTGAGAAGACATCTTACCATCGGCGTTCAACAGGCGTTCGACTTCAGGGGTTGTGCCACCCATGTCGCGCAGTCGGTGTCTAGGTTCAGAAGAGGTGTCACCGATTTCGCCCAAGTGGTGTCCGGATCCAGACGACGTGTCACCGATGTCGCGCAAAGGACGAAGGGTTGAAAAACGTGTTACAGACGTCGCTCGACAGGCGTCCGGGTTCAGGAGTTGTCACCCATGTCGCGCAGTCGGTGTCTAGGTTCAGAAGTGGTGTCACCGATGTCGCGGAATGGGGGGGGACCGGCAAAGGAGGGTCCAGTAATGGGGGAGGGGAGTGGAAAGAAGGAGGACCAGTGAAGAGGGGACCACTAAGGGGGACCACTGCAGGGGGAAGGTCCAGCAATGGGGGGGGGGGGGGTGGAAAGAAGGAGGACCAGTGAAGAGGGGACCACTAAGGGGGACCACTGCAGGGGAGGGTCCAGCGAGGGGGACCGGTAACGGGTGGGGAGGGGGGAAGAAATGACCCCTAAGAGGGCCACTGCAGGGGAGGGTCCGGTGGGGGGGGACCGGTAACGGGGGGAGGAGGGACCAGTGAAGAGGGGATCAGTAAAAGGGACCAGAAAAGCCAGAAAAGGGGAGACCAGCAAAGGTGGAACCACTAACGGGGGGGGGGGGGGGCGAGTGGTGAAAGAGGCCCAGTGAAGAGGGGACCAGTATAAGGGGGGGGGGGACGGAGACGGTAAAGGGGACCAGTGAAAATGGGACCACTGAAGGAGGGGGTCCAGTGAAGGGGACCAGTAAGGGCGGACCATGATTTTTCATCAGTATCGTCCAACGGGTATCAGGCTTCAGAAGACGTGCTGCTGACGTCGTTACACGTACGTTGGAGCTTAGCATATGTATCAAAGACGATATCAACATGCGTCCGGATTCAGAACACGTGACCTAGACTTCGTACAACGTGCGTCCAGATCCAGAAGTCGTTCCACAGATCATACTTTGCACAGCATTCGTGAGAAAACTTTTTAAAGGCTTCGTTAGACAAGTGTGCGCGTGCTTGACTCTCTTCTTCTTCTTCTTCTTCTTCTTCTTCAGCGTTTGTCCCGCTTCGTGGCGGGGTCCGCTACTCTGGTGTCATGACGCCACCTTTCCCGATCCAGCGCTAGATCGGGGTGGACACCAGCTACTTTCAAGTCCGTATGTAACGTGTCAGCCCAGCGCTGCTTCGGACGCCCTCTAGGCCGCTTTCCTACCACCTCGAACTTAAGGCCTATATTGCGGACGCTATCTTCCTTTCCACGCAGAACGTGGCCGTACCATCGTAAGCGAGCTTCGCGCATTTTGTCAGTTATCGGCGCGACACCGAACCTCTGCCGAATAGCATCGTTTCGGATGCGGTCCATGCGCGTGACTCCTGCCGTCCAGCGCAACATCTTCGTCTCCATGACGCTGAGGCGCGTTTCAACTTCCCTGGTCGCAGGCCAACACTCAGCGCCGTACATCGCTACTGGCCGGACGACTGCTCTGTATATCTTCGACTTCAAGCGCTCCGGTATCTTCCTATCGCAGAGCACCCCAGTCAACGAGCGCCACTTGGACCAAGCTGCACTCACGCGTGAATTCACTTCAGTCATCAGTTTGCCGTCAGACGTGACTGCTGATCCCAGGTACTTAAAGACCGAAGTGCGTGGGAGCTCGATGCCGTTAACCTTGATGGAGCTGGACTCAGTAACGTCCGTCGTTAGATATTCGGTCTTCTTCACGTTCAATTTGAGTCCAAACCGCTCCAAGCGATCACACCAAGCTTGCACCTCTCGCTCGAGTTCATCTTTACCTTCGCTAGCGAGCATTACGTCATCAGCATAAAGCAACGTCCAAGGGACGGGCTTCTGAAGATCTCGTGTGATGGCATCCATGACGACAACAAAGAGGAGTGGGGAAAGCGCAGAACCCTGGTGTACACCGACAGAGATGGGAAACTCCATCGAGGTCCCAGCTGCAGCTTGAACTCGACTCTTTGGACAAGAGTAGAGAATTCGCACCCACTCTATGAGCTCTTCAGGAACTCCATGTTGTCGCAGGGCGTACCATATCACTTCACGCGGTACGCGGTCAAAGGCCTTCTCCAAGTCGAGAAAGGCGATATGCACTGGCTTCTGTTTCTCGCGATGCTTCTCTATCAAGAGGCGGACGGCATGTATGGCATCAACGGTGCCACAGCCAGCCACGAAGCCGCACTGATTGCTGGAAAGCTGGACGATGTCCCGAATTCGTCCATCGACAACTCGCTCAAAGATCTTCATGCTGTGCGAAAGCAAGCGAATCGGACGGTAATTGGAGCAGTCTGCAGGACTGCCTTTCTTCTTCCAAATCGGAATCGTCGTACTTTGACGCCAACACTCAGGCACTTTCTTCTCCTCCACAACCTGATTAAAGAACTTGGCCAACCACTCAGCAGGGTACCAGTACTTGGACTTCCATAAATCAGCTGGCACGTCATCGGGCCCAGTCGCTTTGCCTGGCCTCATCTTCTTCAAAGCCGCTTGAATCTCCTCCACGGTGATCTTCTGAACGGGGCCGTGGGTTGGAGCCGTGGAAGGGATGGCTGGATGAGGAAATTCTACTGTAGAGATTTCCTCAAAGTAGTCGCGCCATCGCTTCAATGCCTTCTTGCGGTCCGTAAGAAGATGGCCGTTCTCATCATTGATGCCGAAAAACTTCTCAATATCCTCGGTCTGCCGATGGCGATTCTTAGCAAGCCGATACAGATACCGCTCGCCATCGCGTGACTCGAGCTTCTCGTTGACATCTCCATAATGAGTGGCTTTTGCAACAGCCACGGCCTTCTTTGCAGCTTTCCTCGCTTCTTGGTACTTCCGCCAGTTATCGGCCGTCTTTTCGCCGAGAAACATGTGATAAAGCGACTTCTTCTCTCGCACTTTTGCTTTCACGTCATCTGTCCACAGCCATGCCTGCTTGTCGACCTTCCGTCGCCCAGGCTTCGTAATGCCGAGTTCCGACTGTGCAGCTTGACGAATCGCGTCGGTCGTTTTCTTCCAAGTTTCGTCGACAGTCGTGACTGTCGGTAACCGCACGCGAGAAATCACAGCTGCTTCCTTCTCTCTCATTCGCCACCACTTAATTCTTGCAGCACTGCATCGCTCGACCTGCTTCAGCCTCGGAGGGGCGATCTTCAAAGTGCAGATCAGCGGTCGGTGCTGTGGGGCGACCGTCTCATACGGCACGATCTTCGCGTCTGTGACAAGACTCCGGTCGCGATCTCTCACAAGGACAAAGTCTATCTGAGACTTGGAGCTCCCACTGTAGTATGAGATAAGGTGTGAGTCGCGTTTTCGGAAGACGGTGTTCACTATGGTGAGGCTATGCGATTCCGCATACTCAAGAATGCGCTCACCATGGGCGTTACGTGATCCGTATCCGAAACCACCATGACAGCTGTACTCGTCTTTCGTAGCACCTACGTGCCCATTAAGGTCACCAGCGACTATGATGACATCTTTCGACGGTACCTCTGCTGTCTTCTCATCGAGTAGGCTCCAAAACTCATCCTTGGCTTGCTCTGGGCAGCCGGTCTGCGGAGCATACGCAGAGAAGAAGTGATAGAGTCGCTCCTTAGCGGCGACAACGATCTTCATCAATCGATCGTCAAAGCGCTCAACGCTTACAATCGAGTCACGAAATCGTTCGGAGACGATTATTCCGACACCACTGGTGGTCCTGGGACTTCCACATTGAACGGCCTTGAAGCCACGTCCTATGTCCCTTGACTTGCGGCAGGACCACCTCGTCTCCTGCACCGCACAGAAATCAACTCTTCTACGCTCCAGTGCTTCAACCAACTCGCACGAGCGGCCCGTCAACGTACCCACATTCAGCGTAGCCACGCGGGTCCTGCTTACGTTACGGGACTTTCGGACTAGCTCAGTTGCCCCCCGATGCCGTCCTCGCATCAGGGACCCTCGCATACTTCTCACACTCGCCGGGCTCTGCGAGTGCGCGTCGGCTCCCGCGGACGCCGTAGCACTATCTCGAAACACTTGAGCTGTCATACACCATGTGATGTGACATGGGTCTTCGTAGGCCGGCCTGTCACAAGGGCCTGTCGCCTGCAATCGAGTGTCCGTGTTCGGCTTAACTCGCAGAGCGAGTAGTTTCCAGTGGCACCACGTGGAGGAACGGACATCGCCACCGTGCTTGACTCTCACTACGCCTTTATTTTTTTTTCACTTCGGCACAAGTGTAAGGGGTATTGGCGGATTGAGAGTGAGGGTAAGGAGAATGGTTAAAATTATCGGAGGAACATGATTGCTGTCGGACAGTTAACGGTATCGAGCGGTCTACCGACACCCATTGGTTTCATTTATGCTTCCGCAGATTAAGCACTTTGGCTTGAGACTCTTACAGTCTGTTCCTCAGGACTTAGTAGAACATGTACTTCGGAGAATGAAACGAAAGTGAGAGGGTCAAAAGAAGAAAAGAACACGGCCGGGTGTTCTATACTCGGGGTTTGGGGGCGAAGCCCCCAACTAGACGTTTGGCGGCCGCGAGGCCGCTGAACGTCTGGTAAACATATAATCAGTCAACATATCAAAGGGGTTTTTGGGAAGGACGTCAAACTCGCCATGTTCCCCGCGTACTGTTTAGATAAGGTTTGGAATCCTTAGCTTCGGTCTATCCCGACATCCAGAAAGGTGTGTGCTTTACATATTGCTATTAAGCTGTAAGAATTCATATATGACTCATATAAGCTTATTGGTCAAACAAAAACAACAGAAAGAAATAGCTATATATATATATATTATATATTTATAAATATATAATACATCAAACAGTATTTGAAGAACAGCAGTAATACGTGAAATACAATGAAATCGAAAACGAAAGAGATGTCTTTGAACATCGTAGAACTCCAAGAGCCATTAGATTCACTCCTATTCCATTAGATGTCGAATTTTTGGCACCGAATGTCATTCCTAAAAAACCAGAAAACAATCTATTTGTGCGCACATTATATCACCAAGACTAGAAGTGTTACAAGGAAGAGCACAGAGAGCTCTTTGAAGAGCCTTCAATAACTGCTTGCGTCACATAGATCGTTCCAACAGGAGATGCTCAAATGTTGTGCATCGTTCGTCGTCATCCTTCCCGAGACTTAAGAAAAATCTAAAAGAATAGTAGGAGCTCAGGGTGAATGGAAAATAAAATTAGCCAAGCAAACCTTGAAGTGGATTTGTCAAAAACGGCCCCGTACTTAACTTCCTCTCTTCCGTAACCAAGCATGTCTTCAACACAATCTAAAAGATTTTTGCATCACCCATATCCAATATCTCTAAACAACCATAAAATTGAACTTTAGCTCAAGAGCGGTTACTCACCAAGTAGAGTGCTCTCTACAAGATCGGGTAAGTTTTTGAGTTTGTCATCACGGCCATTTCTGCCGTTCACTCTGATGGCCTTTTAATGTTCATCTGAAAATCTGGCAATGCTGCACAAAGTCTGACCTTTTGCACGTCTTCTTGATATGGATGCCCCTTTCATGACATCAGCTGCACCGCTTCTGAATACAGACACCCCTTACATGACATCGTCATACCCCTTCTGAACCGTATGCCTGTCTCACGATGTCGGTGACACCTCTTCTAATGCCGGACACCTGTTCATCAACGTCGATGACATGTTTTTTGAACTCAAACGCTATTTGAGCAACATTGGACACTCGCCTTCTGACGCTCTCAACACGGCGTGAGTGTCACCTCGTCTGAACCCGGACGCCGGATACTCGACGTCTGGGAAAGGCCAGACATTTCTGCAGACGAACAGACGGACGGACGGACAACCGCTAACTCATTTATATATAGTAGGATAGAGGGCTTCTCATTATAAGTGCTAGGCTTAATCTCACCTCTCTCCTCAGTTCTAGAGTTGAGAATGAATCCTACTTCACCTATAGTTCAGCTACATATCGCGTTGCGTATCATGCGAGCAGTGAAACAACCGGTGGTAGACCGCTCACTGAAACTCCGCCCCAAAATAGCTCCTGAAGGTTTCCTGTGACGTCAAAATACGTCATTTTCACCTGCAAGTGAACTCTCCCAGTGTCTGAGATTGACACTAGCACAGCCATATCACCTATATCATCATTGGCACTCAAAGGAGGTATAAGGCCTTTGCCATACCGTCGCTCACTCCGAGCGATGCCTAATGATATGACCCATATCGATCCAATCGCGCCGCTCGATCGATATGGGAGCCTATCATTAGGCGTTGCTCGGGGTGAGCGATGGTATGACAAAGGCCTAACAGCATGCCTTACTTTGATCTGAAGAATGGCGGAATAGGAATCGTTCCCTTCGGACACTAGTGTGCTCTGATGCAATTGCGCTCCGTCCGGTACCCCAATCGCTGCCGTTGCCAGAGCTAAGTATGAACAGGCGACAGCGCTGGACTATTAACTGTCGTAACGCGGGTCTTCGCTCCCCGTCGAAGCATCGGCGGAGAGGGGGAACGCCACCCACGCCCCGGCTTGGAGCCCTCCTAGATCCGCTGCTCGCTAAGGGTGCTCACCCTAAGACCACGCGGTGTTGTTGCTCATAGGCCCTATGCCTCTATTGTGCCGCGGTGTTAAGGCTTGATCCCAATCCAACACACATCCATGAAACATCTTGCAACGAGCACAGGACTCGACACTCACCCCAGGGTTACCCCCTTGGTCGAGGCGTCCTCCAACCTCAGGCGGTCCCCCTGGATTTAGACTGGCTCGCACATTTCCATATATCCAACCGACACGAGTTTGACAGACCATATTGAATAGATAGTAAGCTATAGACTATATAAGTTTATGATAGACTAACTATTTACGATACAATATGCAAAGCGTACTAAAAGATCTTACGGGTCAAGGGAAGGCCGCATCCCAGCTACTAAGGGACAAGCAAAGCCGAAAACCCGCCGGCCATTGCCGGCCCTGCCCCTGTGGCGTATGCCAAGTCAGGGGCGACGGGGCCGGTCAGAGGACCGGCGTTACCTGCGGGTCACGGACGGTAGAAGAGGCGACGAAGGCTGGAGGAGTCGATCATGTTGACTTGCGAACACTCCAAGACGATGGCAGCTCTTCGTCGTCCTAAGTTGGACGATTCCGGTGACCTCGGGCTAAGGCGTAGCCCTCCTCGACGACGGCAGACGTTGGCGGACGGCGGAGACCAGGAGACGACCGCTCAGCGGGAGCAGCGGACCGATGACTGACTGGTAGCCCGGCTAGAGCGCTCAGGGGCACGCTCCCCCTACGTCACTAACCGGTTCCAGAAGCTTCCCTGCGCGGGTGATGCGCTGGCGCAGGCTTCGACGTGTCGATCGACGGGTTTTGATCTGTTGATCCCCGCGACGACCGTACAGTCGTACGAAAGTCACGACATGAACAGATTTCGGCGACGTACGCCCAATTTTGATCGATTTGTGTGTTTTGCGCGGGCTGTTGTTTGTCACTCTCGTCGCGAATTATAGCCTCACCAGTCGTTCGGCGGCCTAGCGGCCGCCTACGACTGGTTGGGGGCTTCGCCCCCAAACCCCGAGAATAGGACGCCATGGCCGCTACGGGTTTCCTATTCTTTCCTAGGCCTTCTGACCATTATGTTAATCGAGATGGATCGGCTGATCTTCCTCAACGTGATCCTCAAAAAATCGATAATATCGATCGATATCGATTGGTCGACTTCAGATTCGTGTTCAGTGACCTCGATTACCCCCAGGGCCGAAGTTTCGCGCCGCTTAAACGCCATCCTCAAAAAATCGATAATATCGATCGATATCGATTGGTCGACTTCAAATTCGAGTTCAGCGACCTCGATTACCCCCAGGGCCAAAGTTTCACGCCACTTGAGCGCCATCCTCAAAAAATCGATAATATCGATCGATATCGATTGGTCGACTTCAGATTCGTGTTCAGCGACCTCGATTACCCCCAGGGCCGAAGTTTCGCGTCGCTTAAACGCCATCCTCAAAAAATCGATAATATCGATCGATATCGATTGGTCGACTTCAAATTCGAGTTCAGCGACCTCGATTACCCCCAGGGCCAAAGTTTCGCGCCACTTGAGCGCCATCCTCAAAAAATCGATAATATCGATCGATATCGATCGGTCGACTTCAGATTCGAGTTCAGCGACCTCGATTACCCCCACATCCAAAGTTTCGCGCCACTTGAGCGCCATCCTCAAAAAATCGATAATATCGATCGATATCGATTGGTCGACTTCAGATTCGTGTTCAGCGACCTCGATTACCCCCAGGGCTGAAGTTTCGTGCCGCCGACGTGTTCGGCACGTCTGCGGCTCGCCATGCATGGTTGCCGACGTGTTTGGCACGTCTACGGCTCGCCATGCGCGGTCGCCGACGTGTTCGGCACGTCTGCGGCTCGCCATGCACGGTTTCCGACGTGCACGGCACGTCTACGGCTCGCCATGCAGGGTTGCCGACGTGTTTGGCACGTCTACGGCTCGCCATGCAGGGTTGCCGACGTGTTTGGCACGTCTACGGCTCGCCATGCATGGTTGCCGACGTGTTTGGCACGTCTACGGCTCGCCATGCAGGGTTGCCGACGTGTTCGGCACGTCTCCGGCTCGCCATGCACGGTTGCCGACGTGCTCGGCACGTCTACGGCTCGCCATGCAGGGTTGCCGACGTGTTTGGCACGTCTACGGCTCGCCATGCAGGGTTGCCGACGTGTTTGGCACGTCTACGGCTCGCCATGCAGGGTTGCCGACGTGCTCGGCACGTCTACGGCTCGCCATGCACGGTTGCCGACGTGTTCGGCACGTCTACGGCTCGCCATGCGCGGTCGCCGACGTGTTCGGCACGTCTGCGGCTCGCCATGCGCGGTCGCCGACGTGTTCGGCACGTCTACGGCTCGCCATGCGCGGTCGCCGACGTGTTCGGCACGTCTGCGGCTCGCCATGCACGGTCGCCGACGTGGTCGGCACGTCTGCGGCTCGCCATGCACGGTCGCCGACGTGTTCGGCTGCCGCGCCCCAACTCAAAGTCGGACGGACGGACGGTGTGACACACACACACACACAGTGACACACACACACACGCTTGCTCCTTTATATATAGTAGGATGCACACTCGGCTGCGGCGGCAGCAGCCGTGATTAAGCACAGGAGTATCGATTTGGCGGGAATCGATGCAGCTATGCTTAATCACGGCTGTCGCTGCCGGCGCTGCAAGGTGTGCATGCGGCTTAAGGCCCCCACAGACTTCTGCGGCGCCGCCGAGCGACATCGCTGAGTGGCGACGGCGAACGGCGAAACCGCTGAGCGGCGCCGCCGAGCGGCGCCGCTCAGCGGCTTGACTCATCATCAGTGGGAGCGGTGACGGCGAGGTGCTGTACTGTTTCTAGTGGGGACCGACTGGTGCTTAACAATAACGCGCCCCGATGACGATCGCGCGCCCGCATCGACCGTCTCCGCTCTGGATCCCGCCGCGAAAGGGCAGAGCGCAGAGCGCAGACAGACAGACGCTGGAGCGGCGCCGCCGGGTGGAATGATTCAAGTCATTTCCGCCAGCGACGCCGCCGGTGCCGCCGGCCGGCCAGCGGCGCCGCAGAAGTCTGTGGCGGCCTTTATGGGCAACCCCGTACATTAGATCCGGATCAATCATTTTCGGATATTATGATCGGAATCATTCAGAGATCTGAAAACTGCGAAATTGTCCGTATCCGATTCATCGAAAAATCCAGAGTTCGCAGAATCGCCGTCTTCCGAATCATCCAAAAATCCGGTGTCAGCGAAATTAGCGTTATCCGAGTCATCTAATTATCCGAAGATTTTTGATCGGATCCAATGTATATTGTAGAAGTGACTGCAACAGTCATGCCAATTGGTGCTTCTTATACATTGCGTGCGATCGAAAATCATCGGATAATTGGGTGATTCGGATAACGGCGATTTTGAAGACCCCGATTTTTTCATGATTCGGATACCGGCGATTGTGCAGGCCTCGGGTTTTTGATGAATCGGATCGGGATATTCTATCCAGATATCGAAAAATGATTTATTCGGATCCAATTTATATTGCTTCTAACGTGATATCAACATGTTCGCAATGGTTGACTCTATCATCTAGTGTCACAGTTATGGAGAAAATAAGTTCATGATACTTTATTTAATAGGCCAGTGCCTGTTCATAGTTCGCAACGGCAGCGATAAGACCGACGAAAGTGACGGTAGTGCCCGGAAAGTATGAACAAGCGACAGGAGCGACTGAGGCGACGAACATAGTGTGGTGTGCGTAATTAGTTACGTACTCCCCATTACGTCCGTCGCCCCAGTCGCTTCAGTCGCTTCCGTCGCGAAGTATCAACAGGCGATAGCAGATAAGAACGACGGGAGCGACAGCGATAGCGCTCGAGTATGGAAAGATCTTGACGACGATCGATGGTCAGTTTTACTCGATTTGCATGTTTTGCACGGGCGACGAGTCACCCTCGTCGCGAAGTATGAACAGGTCCCTTGGAAGTCAAGAGAGTCCTATGATCAATCACCCAATCAGCGACCAACTTTACTAAATTTCGTGAGAATCACTGCTTATCCTTTTTCGGAATATATTAACTGCTGCTTCCACTCTATGCAGTAACGTACAGGAATGCCATCTGCCGCTGTTTGCAATGTGGCTAATGGAATTTTTTGGGCGCCAAATGAAGTAAAGCGGAGACCTTTTGGTGCGTCACCAATTCTGTTTCAGTTCAGATGACGTCTTCGTCAGGATTTTGAATTGGGTCTATCCATGGGGCCGGATTCCTCGCCGACTTACGTAACTTTAACGCAGAATTGTATTCGAAAAGCTCAGATAACGCGGCTTATCGCTCACCATATCGCTTGATAAGCCGCGTTATCTGAGCTTTTCGCTTACAATTCTCCGTTAAAGTTACGTAAGTCATTGATGAATCCGGCCCCTGAGCGGTAATGAAGAGGCTGAACAACTTCTGGATAGTCTGCTCATGGACTCTCCGGTCGAAATATGTATTTAGAGTTGTTCCAGCTGTGGTTCCTCATGCCATTTCATGATGATGATTTTGAACAGTCGTGCAAACGCTCTTATGGGGAATGTATTGTGCCGCTACCCTTTGGTTGGAATCTTCATCAATCATTCTCCGGGCACATAAGGCGAAATGCCTATTAAAAAGAATGCAAATTGGGCATAAATAGGACAGACGCGAAGCCGCTTCAGGAATGAGACTGTTCCTTTTCTATGCCTTTGCTGCAGTGCTCCTTCAAGGCTCAGTAATGGGAAGGTGAGCTTGCTCATTTGCCGGTTTTGGATGCTTCGTATTTCAGCTTCAGTATAGAGCGCAAAACATTTTCGTTCAGCAAGAATTACCGAAAGCTCTGCCGAATAAGCAAGCGCTGCTTCTTTGCCTACGGATGAAGCAAGTCGGCTTGGCTGAACATAAATAAACGATGAACGATATGTTTGTATGAAAATGTTACGCTCTCAGCATTAAATATGATCAAAATAAAAGCTTAGAAATTACGTCAACTTCAGGAGACGCGAATTAGTGATGCAGTGCTGTCGTAGGGGGTCATTTCAAGGTTCTTCACAAATACTACAGCCCAGAAGCTGAATAGAGGCTACCTTCTGAGTTTTAGTTCATTGTCTCCATCAGCAGTCTGGATGGTCCTCCGTATCGTCATTGTGATGCTATCATAGTGTAGGTGTTTCCGACTATTCCAGGCTTTGAAAATGGCTTGCTCACCCTAACCTAGTCCTAACATGTGTGGATAATAGCCTTGGTCAACGGCTCAAACAGGAATACTTTTTTAGAGGGGCGGGGGAGGGGCAAAAGTAATGAGACACTCCATGCCGTGCCTACATATGTTGTGACTGGAGTCCGGTTTCGAGCTTCTCATATTTGTATGTTTGTTTGCTACTTACTGAAGGCCACCTGAGAAGTGACCTCTTTCGCCCTTTCCAGAAGCATGCCAAAACCCCAATCTGACGAGTCGACCTGTGTCGTGCAAATCTCGCCCAATTCCCAACCCAGAGCAGCCTCGACTCAATAGTCACGCAAGATGAGAAGTACGTCTTCTACCTTAACCCTATCAAGCAGCGAGTCTGGGTGATGCTTGGTGGCCTGTTACCGACCTTCGTTCGACAACGTGTCCACGGCGAGAAGCACCTTCAGAATATTTGAGTCTGCGCCCATGGACCGGTATACTGGAAGCTGTTTTCCAAAAGCACGACGGGCTCCAAGGCCATGGTGAAGGAAGTGGAAGAGAAGGACCGGCGACTCGCACTTATTCGGTTTCAGCGCTTCAAGAAGGTCCTCCTCTTCGACAACGCCGCACCCCATCGGGCAAAGGTGACCACGGATAAGCTTGCCCAGCTGGGCTACGTTCACATGCCTCACCAACCGTATTCGCCGGACATCTCTCCATGCGACTACCACTACTTGAGCCTACAGGACTTCATGGTAGGATGGGACACAAGGACCCAAGCAGACCTCGACAACCATAACGAGCAGTGGATCAGCACCAGGCAAAAGCAGTTCCGGAAGGATGGGATCAGGCAGTTGGCTGATCGGTGGCAGCAAGGTCATTGACCTTAATGGCAAATACATTCCTCAGCATCGTTGAGTTGTAACTGAATTATATTCCCACCATAAAGAGATAAAGAAAGTTGCTGAATTTGTCTCATTACTTTTGGCCCACCCTAACAATGGTGCCAGTATTTGTGCTGTAACAAAAATGCTCATTCCAAGTCTTTCATTCCGAAACTGAGACAAAGTTTAAGGCAAATTTGTACGATAGGGCGAATTCATAACAGAAGAACAGAACAACAGGCGGGAACAGTGAACAAAAGACGAAGTAACGTGTACATTGATCCTATCAACAGCACTCACTAGAAGTGAGCAATCATGAATAAAAGAAGATAACAAGATGAAGGAGATAAACACATGACATGAAGAATGGAAGATAACACCTTGAGCGTCTAAGAAGTACTGACGCTTTGCTTCGGTGGTGGGATCAACGGGATCTCTTCCTCTTCTTCCACTTCATCGCCCAAGCCCCACAGAGTTTCGAGGTCAAACCGCTGACGTGCTTCCTCACCCATTACGTGGACCTGTAAGCAAGCGGTAAGTCCGGATAGAGTTTTGAGACTGTCTTTACTGTTGTACAAGAACACACGGAGAACTTTAGGAAACAAGCAGTTCGTCATTACTCTTCTGATAGTTCGTGTTCCTTGTTTCCCCTTCAAAACAGAAAGATATTCCTATGTTAGAGAAGCTTTGAAAGTATTTTACCAGGAAAGTTCTGTTACAAAACAGTAGAGTCGTGTTTGGGATGCGCCACGTATTCTACTCCACTCCTTATCATGGAAACAGTTAGAGTGAGAACTTTTCCTATACAACGACTATAACCAATCTACAGGGTGGCTGAAAAGTTCTGCCAATTTTTCAAAGTATTTCAGCAGTACGAAAAAACTACATAAACGAAACAGATTTACAAACAAAAATAACTGCAACTTCGTTAGACCAGTAGCAACAGAATACAACAGAAAAATTCACAACAAGAGCTCAAAATAGCCTCCTTTGGCTTCAATACATTTTCGCAGTCGCTTTGGGAAGTTGCTGATGATGATCGCACTCTGATCCGCTGCAATGTCGTCCCAGGATCGCATCAACGCCGCTTTCAGCTGCTCCACGGTGGTGCATCTCGTAGTGGAGATCTTCCGCTCTATGGCTCCATGATTGACCACACCGAATAATCCACTGGGTTGGGATCAGGGGAATTGCATGGCCAGATGTCGTTGCTCCAAAAGCCTGGGAAGAGCTACTCGCAAGCGGCAATCGTGGATTTGGCGGAATGGGCATGTGCCCCTGCTGAAGAGAAAATCCGGTTTCGCCAAAATGGCACGTCGCTCACGGCTCCAGTACGTCGCGGAGGGCATATTTCTGGTACCTGGCAGCGTTGATTTTGACGTTGTACTCCATGAAGGCCAGTGGAGTCTTTCCGGTAGCGCATATCCCAGCCCACACGATCAAGGAGGCTGATGGTCCTTGCGACCGTCGTCTTCTGCTGACCCTTCCTGAGCAGCTGTCGGCGATTCCGACGGTTGTGAACCTGCTGGACCGTGAAAATCTTCTCGTTGATGAACAGCACCCTAGACAAGCGACCCCCGCCGACCAGCCGATGCCTTCACCTGCACTTCTTTGTAGCTATGTAATCCCAGCTTCCTCCTGGCTATATGCTGAACTCGTTCTCTACTGATCCCAAGACCCCTAACCATCTTGTTCATGGTAATACCTCAGAATTGCGGCGAATGCGACAACGAACATTTGCTGATGTTCTCCGGTGTTGTCGCTGTGATGGGACGGCCGCTGCAGGGACGGTGCGAGGTTCCGTCAGTCTCCTTGTAGCGCTTTACGATCTTGTAGACGGTCCCTTGTTTGAAGCCGGTTGTCCGAACTATGTCCGCGGTGTTCAATTCCGTGTTGTGCAACTCGACGACGCGTACACGTTGACTTTCACGAAACATAACGTAAACGCAACTGAAAACAGGAAAACTGGGGCAACACATTCTAGATCAAAATTGCGCGAGGAATACAACGGAAGCAGCAGAAAAAACAAAACTTCAATTTCAAGGTCAGAAGTAGTGCAGAAAAAAATTGCCAGAACTTCTAAGCCACCCTGTATATTAAAATTAGGAGTCGATCCATTTTAGATATGTTATGGGACCCTCGGGGTTGCAAACTTAACTGAACTTCCACGAAAGGGACCGATTATAAGTTCCTCGTGGCGCACCGATTAGACCTGCCACCAACTCATCGTGATGACGAAAGATTTATAGGTTTAATTTTATCCGAAATGGTTACTCATACCCCATAAGGTGTACACTTAACTCCCACCGGAGAAGCGTGGAAATGTATGCTCCCTGAAGACTTCGCAGTGATATATTTCTTATTTCGAGACCAGCGCTATTACTTTGAATCTGGCTGTGCGCCTTTGAGTGTAAATATACAAATAAGTAGATAAAGTCCTGTAGCCATTGGTTCTCTTCTTTGAGCTCTCAATCAATTTTATCGAATCGCCCGCTACTGCTGCTGACGGTATGTTTCACTGTCTTATGTGGCCGTCGAATAAACACAAACATAATTACGAAATAAATTAAAATAAAAGAACAAACCGAACAAGAAACAATCATGTACCTGAATCTTCCCAAGCTCAATTTGAAACCATCCGAAACTATGACGAATCGTACACTTCCTTGGCTGAAATATCTACGTTAGAAAGCTGAATAGAGTACAATATGTGCAAGATAGGGCACGTAACGCAGTCAGAGGAGGTGCCGGCTGTAGCGTGCACCCAATACCGGGTTTTTGGTTCGGATTTCCCGCCCAGGCCAACTAAGCCTTCCATCCCTCCGGGGTCAGTGATTTGGTAGCAGACTTGCCCGGGAAGGACAAAGCGCTGACTTGCTCATCGGCTGGCCACCGCAAGTCATTGCACGGCGAAATACGCATTCAAGTCGCCTCCAGGACATCCCGTAGAAGTAGAAAGAATGCGTGGCGCACAAAAAGGATTGAGTAACGCCGTTCTTTATCCTTTATGTGCTACATGTCCCAAACAATGTAGAGTATCTACAATTCCTTTGAATAAGCAATTTAAACTGATCCCTTTGTAGACTGGAGATACATTGATGACGTAAGAAAAGCCGTTTCAACTTATCAACCACAAAAAGGACGGGGGTGTTCCAGAATACATTAAGAACACATACCACTCTAACAGCGTGTGAAAGCTAATAACTTTCTGCAACTAACGTCATATCAGTTCATGGAACGTGAGATGTGAGCCAGTTCAAGTTGAGCCAATACCCTATTCCGACTGAATCATGTAGTTTTCTTCATAGCCCAGATTCAGAATGATCTTCCTTATTATAAAAACCACATTTATTGAAATCTCAGAGTTCTGACATTTTCTTCGCCGCCTTAGCTGCCCACTTCACGCAGAAAGAAATTCGGACCGTTTCGCTTAGAACGGCCCTTGTGTGAATACCGAGAACCTTCCAGCCCCAACTCTTCATACGTTTTAATTTCGTATGCCACTATCAGAGTGATTACATACTTTCCAGTGACGAACAGACGAGTCACCGCGGAATGTATGCGAGCTGACTATGGCCTATGTTATACTTCGGCGACGCTGTTGTAGGCGACAGTTTTGCGTGGGCTGCTCCACGCTGCATTGCACCCGTTCAACACTGTCGCCGACAACAGCGTCGCCAAAGTATAACATAGGCCGAAAAGGCCCCACACACTTCTGCGGCAACGTCGCTCGTCGCCGTGGTTAAGGATAAGCAGGGACGCCGCCGGCGGCGAGGTCTGCGTCCCCACCCTATGGTTAAGGATAGCCACAAAATCGTACTGCCTCAACTGCAAATCTAGCAGTCGTAGTACTCGATGCGTATAAAGAAACCCTTAAGATTAGGATTAATTAGCCCAAAACTTCGACAAAGGTTACGACTCAAAACAAAAAAAAAAAATTGTACGACACCAAGTCAATGTCCAACAGATGCACCTGTTCATCGGTCTGCTTGCCAGCTTTTCGTAGGACCTCTGACACCGCAGCTCCATGCCTCGAGTTGAAGGGGCTGCAAATCACCTGGAATTGTTGAATTCCAGCTAAAAGTAGTGCTAGTAGACCAACTGGTAGGCCAACACCAGGAAGATAGGCTTACAATTGTATCGACAACTCCTGGACCATCAGCACCCAGTGAGAGCACAACCACGTCACGCACTCGCTCACGCTTTAGTAGGGATACGACGTCCTCAATCGATTCAACACTAAACCGGCGACGTTTTGTGGGACACAATGGATTAAACAAGATAGATACGCTAAAAGATATTACAATTCATAAAGGAAAACGTCCAGGAAGAAACGATTCCAACCCCATGTTACAAACGTTCCACGATGCCGATCTCGTAAGCCTTTGCTTCTGCTGAATTGGTAGTCTGTGGACATCCACGGCTGTTGGGGACTGTTCATACTCCGCGACGGGAGCAACAGTGCACGGCACGCGCATCGATTTTTCCCAGACGATAGCTTGGCACTAATCGATACGCATCGCGAAGTATGAGCAGGCCCTCAGGTGTAGTGATAGGTGATTAACTAAGTTTAACGTGTGCCCATAAACTCGTATAATTTACTTCATGGTTCGATTGCTGTGTTGGTTTGAAGCTGGGCGTCGACGTTTATTGACATTTCGGGATAACCCCTTCTTCTGGTCCAAATGCAATAGTGCTATGAAGCGCATCCAGAGCAAGGTGACAAATACTGTCATAACGATGTTTTGTTGTCATAACGATCAAGACTTCCAGCGCCAGGCGGGACTCGAACCAGCACCTCCCTCCCACGAGGTGTGGATGTTGCGTTACAGCAAACGGCGCCGGTGGTGCCTAACAAGACCATCAGCTTAACTGGTTCCATGCTGAAATCAGCGGTCAGCTCATCCCGGATACGGTTGAGTGCTGATCGGTCCCAGGAGGTGTGGATGTACGTCCGATCAAACGGCGCCGGTGGTGTAATAGCGTAGAGCATTCCCGCCCGGTCAGAGGGAGGTGCGGGTTCGAGTCCCGCCTGGCGCTAGAAGTTTTGATCGCAACAAAACATCGTCATGACAGCTCACAACCTCGATACCAACCACTTGAGGCTTAAAGAAACTGATTTGAATCGGTGACAAATACTGATCTGTGATCCGCGGGCTAAAATGGAGGGTACAAGGTCTTCCTGAAAGCTGGTTAGTTGGAAGCGAAGTGCAGGGGCGTCGAACACTTTATTTATTGTCTCGGTTATGCCCCTGCGCTTCATTCGCACCGGTCAGTGTTCAATAAGACCTTGGCTCCTCTCTAATCAGTGGACCCAGGCCCTTCTCATTATTTTATCGTATGCACTTTAGCGTTATCACATTCAGACCTGCAGGACTTATGCACGAAAAGTCAGTAAACAATCGACCTTCAACCAACACATCAATCAAACCTGCAAATGAAGCTCTGAAAATCATCCATCTTTTTCCTTAGTTAAAGAATGTAATTAGGAAATGAGTAAGAAGACAATCACGGTGAAATTGGACTCCCTTCACGAGGTCAAGGTAGACTAACTAATCAGAACATACAAGACATATGGATAGCTTTTCATCTTTAACCCGTTGACCAGTAGCAAGTAGCCTCACCTCAGCTCTTCCTCGACTTTCTTTGATGTAGCGGAAGCTTCTTCCTCTTCGTCTTCATCAGCTTCATAGTACTCCTCTATATATTGGTCAAAATATTCTTTAGACTGCTTTATTTTAGCCTGTTGTTCATCAAGTTCTTGAGGTGACGTCGAGTAGTAATGAGGACTAAAATCAATACTCTTTAAAGGCGCTAATATTCAACGAATACTTTATAATGATAGCCAGAGACTCACCTGTAGTTACAGAATGGTTTTGAAAGATGCGATGATGATGGATTCCTACAGGGCAAAAGGATTGGCGTGAATGGTGACGTCCCGTATCCTAAAATCAAGCTGCTCAGTCTCTCATTAAAAGTGAATATAATGAAAACAAACCCCAAGATAACAAATGACATAACACCAAACAAAGTCTTCCAGCCCCCTACTGCATGTCTTATCAACTACCTCACAGAACTAATTCATTTAAGAGTGCACAGCATGCCAACGGGATCATCGGACAAACAAATTATTCGTCAAAGAACGAGGGAAGAAAAAAAAATGGTAAGCCATGAATGATAAACAACCTCTGCTCCACAACCGGACGATATTTTGCGTCCACCTTGATAGTTTCGAGCTCATCGAGTGCATCGAAACCGTCAATTACTCTGGAAAGGGGTTAATGTCGGACTGCGAAAAAGACAAATGTTTGCTGACACTTTATATGAATATTTCGTATAATATAAAATACATGGAGCTAAGCCCTTAGAAGGTCTCCTATCTTCAGTTGTAAATTGCTAGGAGCAATCCAGTTATTGGTAGAAAGTGGTCGATGCGATTCAAGTTTATCAACCTTATTCAACCGCTCGACGAAGGCGTACTAGACCTACCCATACCTTCTTCTGCTACATGTTACATGTGAATAAAGTCGAAGAAGCACGAGCCTAATTGAACAAAAACTGTTGAACTTTCGTTAAAGCGACTTACTTTCCAAAAATTGTGTACTTCAGGTCGAGATGGGGTTGCTTTGCGTACGTGATGAAGAACTGTGACTTGTTGGTGTTCGGTCCGTTATTTGCCATAGACAACGTTCCACGACCGTCGTGCTAGAAGAGCTTCGAATAATATGGGGATTCAGAACAAGTTTAAAACCCGCAACTCTATTATTTGAGAGCACTGAGAAGTCTAGCACACATCCAAAAGAATAGGGGTACACCTTCTTATGACAATATTTAGAAAGCCAAATGAGACGTTAGACAATGTATAAAAAGGCCCACAATAAAAAAAAGATCCTCTCTGGTCTTCGTAACGCAATTATATGGTGCTGGTATTTGGTAGTTGGGGATCTTAAGGCGACAATCACGTCGCAGCTTCAGTCAAGCAATTAAATATACACCACAAAAAGCTCGTTTGGCGACTAGTTTTTGATTAAAAAAAGAACCTGCCATTCATGGTTTACGAAGAGAGTAGTTGCGGATAACGCAATAAGGTACATCAATTAACTGAAAGGTGAAGAGGAGAAACGTTTCGAGTTTACCATTGGATAACCTCTAGTAATACGTTCATCATTCTTTAAATTGTGCATTATCCTACTATGGTGGGAAATATGTAATCGGCTAACGTCACGTGTCCGTCACGGGGAGGGGGACTGAAGCCAAGAGATGCCTACGACACTGCGGCGTATGCCAGCCTGGCTTTCTTTGAGCTTAACCATGGGCGATTGCTGGCGAACTATATACTAGGCGGCAGATCGCCCAAGTTTACGATATTTTGAGCGGGCAACGCGCCAGGGTATGGATAGGGATCAAGTGTCCAGAGCCGGGAACCAGAAGACGTGCTGCAGATGTCGTCCAAAGTGCGTCGGGATTCAAACGACCTGATGAAGATGTCGTTCAACTTGCGTCAGGATTCAGAAGACGTGCTGCAGATGTCATCCAACGTGCGTTGGGACTCTGAAGACGTGCAAAATACGTCGTCCAACGTGCGATGGGATTCAGATGACGTGCTGAAGATATCGTTCAACCTGTGTCAGGATTCAGAAGACGTGCTGCAAATGTCGTCCAAGGGCAGATATTCAGAAGACGTGCCGCAGACGATTCTAAGTAAGGAGAACAAATAAGAAAGGGACCAGTGAAGAGGGAATCAGCAAAGAGGGACCACTGGAGGGGGAATAAGGGGAGACCAGTCCCTCAATATCGTCCAATGTGCGTCGGGTTTCTGAATACGCGTCATAGAAGTCGTGGCGCGTGTGTCGGGGTGCAGAAGGTGTGTCATAGACGTCGTGACACGTGAGTCGTGACTCAGTGTTACATGTGAGTACTTGACTAACTATCACTCACGCCAGCACATAGGTAAGGAAGTATTAGCGGGGAGAGGAGCGGAAGAAGTAGGGAGGGTAATTATTGGATTCGGAGGAGTATTGCTGCAGTCTGACAGTAAACGTTGTCGACCTGTCGACCAATACCGTTCAATTTTAAATATTTTCTGCAGATTAAGCACTTCGGATTGGGACTCTCATGATTTGTTTCTCGCCACGTAGAGAACGGGCACGTCGGAGAATAAATCGCGTGCATGAGATTGAGGGTGGATGGGCTTCATAGGAACAGTGAAGATTCTGCCCACCATATCCCGCTGCACTAATCTATATAATAAAACCATTTTTACTGTAATAAAAGTAAGAAGGCCTATAGAAGAATGGAGGAGGACTGGGGATGTTCTATTCTCGGGATTTGGGGGCGAAGCACCCAACCAAACGTTTGGCGGCCCCTAGGCCGCTGAACGTCTGGAATGTATATAAAATAAGAGCACAAATGGAACAATCTGCGAGGGCTTGGCCATACTCAAAAATGTACTGCTCTCGGTTAGGTTCGATTGTGAATTCAGGAAAACCATGTCTTTCATTCTTCTTCATTGCTTAACTGGTACCAAACTGGACCAGGAGATAAAACAACCCTTCCTATAGGCGTGCCCACAAATCACCGTATACGTTAAGTATAAATTCAAAGTTCCTTCATGGTGTGTAAATGTGGTGCAACCCAAAAATACGGAACAAATGAGGCAGTATCCATGAGCGATTCTGCTACTAAGGGCAACGTGGAGACACTTTAAACACATAGCTAGAAAGTGTCTCCGGACGTGTACAATAGAGTAGTGTAAGGGAGAAACTGCTCAATAACAGTCGTCGGTGTGTCGCGAAAGAGCTGAGGGTCAGCCCAATCTTAACTTCTTCGATAGTACACAAAGGACCTACTATATCCGAGGACTATCCTTTTCTTCATTTTACCATTGCAACGATACGCTAGGTACTATACATAAAAACTACTATATGTACTGTATACTGTTCACCCGTCGGTTACAATTTGTGTAACAGCCGAAAGAAGGGTTTTGCATCTCGACCGGCATTATTGGTCGCTGCTCAGCGTTAACTTTTCGAGCAGGTATCACACCATGGAAATGTCTCCCAAAGACAACAGTATCGATCGTACAGCCGTACCTTATCGATGTTATCGATTGTTGTCCTTAGGTAACGATTTGAAGAGGCAACCGTGAGGATATATTCGCAATAAGACATAGAGCTCTACGTTAAGCAATTTGTTCTTATGAGTAACCCCCGGACAAGGTATCTTATCGGAAGACGCCATCGTTCGATTATTCAGTGGCCTATAATGATCATAGTAGGATGATCCCTGTTGCATCAGCCTCATACAAGTGAGGTACCAAATCACCGACAAAGAGATGTCCTTGGATAGCAATTATAACTAATCGCCTACTGCCGTTTCAATGTTCCCGCGCGCTTGCTAGCGTAGCTGGATTTTGCGTTCTTCGAGCAAAGAACCAGGCTAGGTAAGGGACTCCGCGGTGTGGCCACCCAAACTGCTCTCGCTCAAACCGCTCTCGTTGCTCAGTGGGGATTACGCATCGCACAAATGTCCACGTAACTGTGTTATACTTCGACGACGCGTCGGCGATGCTGTGTTGGGCGGGCTGCTACGCACTGCGTAACAGCTCGCGAAACAGTTATAAGTAATACCAAGTCCTTAGTGACCTGGGCAGGACCTAAACTCCGAATCAATCGTGAGAGCAGGCACCTCCGTCTGCGCTGGACGCGTTCATATAGCATCTGCGAAAATTGAACGTACCCTAAGCTCAGCAGAGAGCTCGTCTTCAAAAGGAACACCCCAGATACTGTTGCCTCCTTTTCCAGTTCCCGTTGGATCACCAGTTTGGACCATAAAATCCTTGATGTTCCTGAACAGTCAGATTCATGGAATTGCTGACGATCCAACCAAGGAGGAGGATTCATGTACCTGTGGAAAATGTTGTTCTTGTAATAGTCACTGGCACACAATGCGAGGAAGTTCTGAAAGTGTTCAAAGAAAGTGAAATCAATAGTGACAGGAAGGGCAACTCCGCCTACCTCGCAGGCCTTCGGGCACTCCTGGCAGTACAGTTCAAGCTTGATATCGCCTGCAGTGGTGTGTAACGTCACTGACATACCATTAATGCTCTTAAGAAAGGCGATTACTATCGGATCAGGGGACGTCGAGGTAAAAGCGACGGTCTGACGCTACGCAGAGCATCCATAAGGACATAACATAGAGAATGGTGCGCAGAAGACTCGGCAAAAACAGACACTTTGAGCCTATGGAGGCATAGATCTTAGGCAGCATTGGGCTTGCAGGTCATCACCGAACATTTCAAACCTTTTAAAAGGAGCTACGAGCTCTGGATGGGGCGGAAACAGTCTTTTTTTCAGTTGCCCGCCATTGGAAAGCTCAAATGACATTAAAGGACCTCATCTACATACACCAATAATAGAGAAGAGTCCGAAAAATTTTCCTCGCCGCTTATCCCAAGGTAGCTTTCTGAGGGGCTGATCATGAATCCGACAACAGTTTTTGAGATTTCGGCCGATCTCGGTAGGTGCTGAGTAAGGGTTTTCGGGTCTGAAGTCAGAATCTCGGGCAAAGTTAGGGCGAAATCGGTGATCCTGAGCCGTCCAGCCCTACTCGCTATTCCTACTGTAACTTACCGTTACTGCTCGAAATTTTAAGAACATATCACAGATTCGCGATCAGCACGCCAAAAAACCACCTTCTGCGAAGCTTGAGCGATTTTCTGCCCCTTCTGCACCTTTGGACTTGGAAGGTACAACAGTATCGTTATATTTCCACCTCACTTTAGCCAACATAAAGTTTTGCCAAACATTTACACCAGGGGCCGGATTCATCAACACTTTACAGCAATTTAACGTAGAAAATACAGCCGAAATCCCTGATAGGGAGGCTTATGAAGCAATATGGTGAAACATTTCACCAGCGATAAGCCGCGCTATCAGGGATCTCGGCTGTATTTCCTCCGTTAAATTGCTGTAAGTCGTTGATGAATCCGGCCCCAGATCGCGTACAAGTCTTGCTGGGAGAATTCACTAACAAATGCATGAAATGCTCTAAAAAACGGCCAAACGAGATACGAAGGAAAATTCCATCTTCCGATGGTTTGATTCTAAAAACTTTAAAACCGAGCACGAATGTTCGATTGGAGCGTATTAGCTGCCGTTAGGCGCGGTTGGTTACAGTCATGAAGGGTGCGAGACTTGATGTCGAAGAAAGCTGCAATGAACTCAAACACAAGTAAGCTTTTCAGTTTGATAAGGAATAAGATTAGACCCAATCAAGTTTACCAACATTTCGTGACGAAAACGGGAATAAGTACTTAACTCCTGTCCAAAAAGCAGAAGCGCTTGCTTTTTACTTCGCTTCTGTGTTTACTTCAAATGGTAGGTCATCTTTTACTGAAACCCTGGATGTCGATATCGACTTAAGTGATAGCAGTGGCCAGTTAAACTCGAACTAGGTTTTCGAAATAATGTTCAGCCCTAATGAGGTGCTAAAGGTTTTAAAATCTTTGAAGCCTTCCACCTCTCTAACATCTGATGGTATTCCGCAGGTTATTTACAAAAAATGTGCATACTCTTTATGTAGACCACTTTCCGTGATTTTTAATATTTCATTATTGTTCAGCGAAATTCCTTCCATATGGAAGACCTCGATTGTTACTGCTATTCCTAAAACGAATGAATCGGTTTCATCATTTCATCATTTCGTCCTATTAGTATTACACCTACCCCTATGAAAATAATGGAGAAACTTGTTAGACAGGCTTTCGGAGTGGTATATAAAGTACGGTTAAGGATACACAACAATTACAAAATACCTACGAGTTAGGGGAAGACCGCACCCACGACTACCAGGGGGGCCAAGCAAAGCCGACAACTCGCCGGCCATGGCCGAACCCCCCCCCCCCCCCTGTGGCGTGTGCCAAGTCAGAGGCAACGGGGCCGGTCAGAGGACCGGCGTTATCTGCGGGCCCCGGACGGCGGACGAGGCGACGAGGGCTGGAGAAGTCGAGCACGTTGACTGGCGGACACTCCAAGACGATGGCAGCTCCTCGTCGTCCTAAGCTGGACGGTTCCGGCGACCTCGGGCTAAGGCGTAGCCCTCCTCGATGACGGTTGGCGTTGGCGGACCTTGGAGACCAGGAGAGGACGACTCACGGGAGCGGCGGACGACGACTGACTGGTGGACCGGCTAGACCGCTCAGGGGCACGCTCCCCCTGCGTCTTTAGCCGCTTCCAGAAGCTTCCCTGCGCGGGAGACGCGTTGGCGCAGGCTTCGACGTGTCGATCGAAGGGTTTTGACCTGTTGACCCCGCGACGACCGTACAGTCGTACGGAAGTCACGACACTAGCTATCAGCAGTGGCAGTTCAGTTGATGTTGTATATTTCGACTTATCCAAAGCGTTCGACAAAGTCAACCATGGGAAACTTATTCGAAAACTTTACAATTTGGGTATAAGGGGCCACTGCTGAGTTGGCTCCAATCCTACTTGAACGAAGCATGTGTGTTAAGGTAGAGAACACCTTTTCTGGTGTACATTCTTGCCCGAGCGGTGTTCCACAGGGAGATGCACTTCCCCTCTTTTATTCCTAGCCTACACGCATAGTCTGCCAGCCCAGTTAGATACCCATCCTATCGTCAAGATTCAGATTTATGCTGATGATATTAAAATATATGGTACCTATAACGAATCCAATCAATCAGAGATCTACGAGGCTCTTTCGCTTTCCATTTCAAAAATGATGGAGTGGACAACAGCTTGGGATATCCCTGTGAACGTGTCGAAAACCTGCGTTTTGCACATCGGTAATGCCGCTTTCAAAGAGTATAGGTTCAAGGACATGATACTAAAGCAGATAACAGAAGTTCGTGACCTTGGTATTCTGGTTAAATCGGATCTAAAATTTGAAATGCACATAAATATAATTGTTTGGAAAGCTTTTGCTGTACTCTTTGCCATATACAGGAATACCCAGTGTAGCAATCCACAAACTTTCATCAGGCTACAAAGCATACGTTATTCCTATTTTGGAATATGGTTCACAGATCTGGAATTCCTCTACAAGAAAGCTTCAAAGTAGATTAGAAAAAGTCCAGCAAACGTTTACGAAGATCCTAATGTATAGATGTTTTCCTGACCCGGGTTACCCCTGCACCATGCCAGATTACAAAAAGAGATTGGAATTCCTCAAGCTTGACAGTCTACTATTCCACCGAGTGTTTAACGATCTAGTGTTTGCCTTCAAAATTGTCAAGGGAGAGACCAAATTGAGGCCCAGCAAATACTGATTTTTAGGCCATGTAGGGGACGCAGCGCTATGCTACTGATACACAATGTTAAACTGATAAGGAATAGTAACAAAAAAATGTTTAATAACTTTTTTGTAGATCAGCTAGATGGCTTCAGATGCTTCCTGCACCGGTAATTGAATCGCCGGACAGCTCGACTTTTAGAGCCAGATTGAAACGAATCGATCAGCTGTCTGCTCTAGAGATTAAGGATTTTAATTGAAAAGTCATATGCTTAAGGCTAAAGTCAATTATTGCTATTGCAGATATGTCGAAGCGGTTTCAGTGGCTCTATTTGCTAATTAGATGGCAATTCCATGGACAACCATTAGCAGTTACGCACTTGCTTTTTTGGCGGCTTTATAAATCTGATTCCCTCTTCTGCTTGGGATCTTAGGGAAAATTGTGTTCAGAAATGTCGCTGTGTTATGCCAATATACTGTTGTGATATGTCTAGTAGCAAGGTAACTCTAACTCTAGTTTGTTCTGTTTGTTTGTTTGTTCTTCTTCCTAACCCTAGTTAGTTTCTATTTATTTTATGTTTTCCTGTTTTACCTAGTTTATCTGCATTGTTGGTCTTTAGATGTTGTGATATAGACGCATTGTACTAGGCACAATTGAATTGTGTTGAACTGAATTGAATCATTGGGACATCCGCAAATTTTCCATGGATTCAAGCGTTCCAGGCCTTTTTCATTAATGTAATCTAGTGTTGCTATGCTCAGAATGTTAAGTTTATTCTCAGGGGTGTTTAGTGCTGAAGGCTTGTTATCTAATATATTAGTTTTTTTTTATTGAGTTATATTATCCTATTTCTATTTCGTTACGCTTCCTATGGCAGCTGTCTACCTGGCGTTGATGAATCTCTTGGCTTATGAATTATTTTGAACCCACGTGCTAGGTAAATTACATACGGCGCTCCATGGGGCCCCAGGTGTCATGTTCCAATATATTCCATGGTCCGCTTGGAATCGTTCACATGCCATTAGAAGCCTCTTCTATAGGACTGTCTAGGGGACATGCTCTTCGTTGGCCCTCGCCGACATGTATGCTGCCCGTGTAGGCTGGTTTGCCTAATCTATTTAAACCAGCAGTCTACAAATTTCTAACGGTGGCCTTAAATCCACCGTCAGGTCTTTCAAAAATTAGGGTTTTTTTCTTAAACTCCTACATATCCATCCTTCCGCACTAGGCATCTCCTACTCACCCTCTTTTTTTCCTCGTCTTTTGAAGTTTTGTTGTCAATGTTTACAATACTGAAATGTGGACGACGCTTGCTTGCATGGAAAATCTGCCTAGATTGATTGAGAACGTCCTTCGGCTTTTTTTGTTATATGGCGCGTCTTATGACGTATTCAATAAATAAATAAATAAATAAATAAATGTGCGGATTGCCGGCGTCACGCTACGGCGTCTTTACGTTGTGAAGTTTGGGGCCGGATTCATCAACTACTTACAGCAATTTAACAGAGAAAATTACAGCCGAAATCCCTGATAGCGCGGCTTATCAAGCGATATGGTGAGCGATAGGCCGCCTTATCTGAGTTTTCCGCTGCGAATTCTCTGTAAGTTATTATTATTATTATTATTATTATTATTATTATTATTATTATTATTTATTACACGATTACATTCGTGTGGTATAATATGAAGAAAAAACGAAAAACAGCAAAGGAACACAGTCAAACAATTACAACCGCAGAATATGCTACTAACTACTGAATAGATAGAAACTAGCAACTAACTTCAGGTAACGTCTATGGCAACTATTTGTTATGGACTCATATGGACATGCAGGAATTTTTTGAAAGCGTTGTAGCTTGACGGAACGGCATGCTTTTTGCGAATCTTCTCAAATGACAAAAGCGCCCTATTGACAAAGAAGAAACGCCTACAGTTGCGTTTAACCCTACCAACGTCATACTTCGTGGCACCTCCTCTAGTGGTAGACTCCCTTAACGACACCATATCTGAGATTTTAATACTACAATCATGATTTACTATTCTGTGGAAGAATAACAGATCATTTCGCTTCCTTCTAAAGGCGAGAGTTGTTAATACAAAGTTGTGATTTCTATCTTTACTTGAGGGGATTTGATCATAATGAAAGCCCAGTGTGCGTATCATTAGCTTCCTCGTGAAACTATTCTGGACCCTTTCTAAGACTTGTACAGTTTTCTTCGTGTGTGGGTTGAAGACAGGAGTACCATATTCCAAAATAGGCCTTACAAAAACCTTATATGCTTGAAGGAGCAGTCCACAATACTTAGAAGATAGCGCTCTGAACAGGTTGAACATTGCCCTCGTAGCTTTATTGGCGATCATCACACAGTGTTTGTCAAAATTTAGATTGCTATTGACTAGAAATCCTAGGTCTTTTACCTCATCAGTACTAATTAGAGGAGTATTACCAATGGTAATTATGTAATTCGTTGATGAATCCGACCCCTGGATAATGTCTGTATAGAGGAGTCTCTTACTGTATTTAAGAATAAGGGATAAATGTTGGCGTTAGGCAATTCTGTTAGCACGCGCCACGAATTCTACTTCTGCTGGATATCGTGAAACAATTTGATGGGTTTTAGCCACACAATGACCTGCGGTGATTGGCTGACGTACAAAGCATGTTATCCTCCTTAGACAGCTCACGGACCAATCCTTCGAGTAATGAGGGATAGAACGCTTCATTGGCTCACTCGAATTCCGAACTATGAACCTAGATTCGAGATGCACGCCACAGCCGATTCCTCCTCCATCCTCCGTGCATTGAAATTGGATGTGCTCGCAAATTTATCTCTACTTGAATTGTCGGATAAGAGAGCCATTATCAACGGTGATATCACATTTCGTGTCAACGAGCTAGTGATGGAACTTATCTTAGTCGACGCTGTTTTTCTTAAAGGAACCATGTGAAAATGCACTGCTGCTGCTAGAGTTATGGCTTTCCCTACTGTGGGACCAAGGTGCAGGAGAAGTTGTCTTTTCCTACAAGAGGAAAAGGAGAATGAAGAGGAGTCATACCTGTAGCATGCATTGGAGCTGCTATAGGTATTGTGTCCTTTACGCGTAGTCTTCTCTCTTATGTACAGTAGTTCATTTATTTATTACATAAGTAGTCGCTTAGGAGAAAGAGCCTCAGGTCAACCAACATCTGCTATCTAAGCAAGCAAATAGCCAATTTGTAAAATCACCTGTATCCCCTGTATCACCTGTATCACCTGTCGTCCCGTTGATCATCTGACGACTTGCTCGAGCGGGCGCCAGCAGCGTCTCCATTAGACCCTGTCGCGTGTCAGAGTGGTCCAATGGATCCTTCTCGCTCGAGGGACACGAACAGCGTCATATCGGTCGTTCAGGGCTTTCACAAAGAAGTCCGATCAACGCGCTAGTCGGCGTCCTGGTGTTCTTTTGACATCCCGCAGAATCCAGTCGCTAACGGCTCGTATTTGTAAAATAGGAAAGGATAAAAAAATGGATTACAAACAGACCGTCCAGGGAGTTCGAAACAGTACATAACGAACCGACATTTTCAAGAATGTGTTTTTGAAGGCGTTATAGCTTAGCGCAGTGGTCCGATTTCCGCTTAGTTTCTTAAATAATGACTGACAAATGAGAAGTGCCGGCTTGGTAAGTTTGGCAACCCTAGCCTGGAACTTCCTGACACCCGTAGAAGAAACCTTCGCTGAAAGAGGATTCTCCGGTTTCTAAAAAGAATTTTGTGAAGTAGCAGCAGATTGTTGGCTTCTCTTCGAGCCGACAGTTTCTGGAGACGTAAGTTTCGATTTGTTTCAGTGCTAGAGGTTATCTGTTCATGAACAAAATCAAGAACTTGATCATTACATTCTTGGTAAGACATTTTAAGACATTCCCAGCTTATGAATGGTTCAGGACAGTTACTGAATAGTGAATCGGTTTGGGGTGAAATACGGTATCACTCGTGCAGGGCATAGACACATGCTGTTACTGTGAACAGGCTTCGAATGTGCTACGTCTCCTTCTGAAACCATATACAAGGTCTTCACCATTGGTAGAGCAGTTATCTCTTCTTCATGTCGTATTGGCAATGATAACTTGTGTAATGTCGAAAATGTGCGAGATCTTGGTTTTCTGTTAACCAAAAATTTAGACTTTGCTCCACATTGTAAAGCACTGGCGAATAAAGCTATGTTTAGAAGCTACAATCTCTCCAAGGCAATCGGAACAAATACGCAAAATTACTTTCAAAAGCCTACGAAATCCATGTTCGTTCCGTTGTAGAGAATGGCACCACTGTGATCTATCCGAACAAGAAGGACATAAAGGTAATAGAAATTCAAAACAATTTCACCCGTAAGCTTTTTCTTAGATGTATTGGCTTAAGTTGCTCCCTAGCCTCTGAATGGGAGGAGCAAAACAAACAGGTAGGGCTGTATTCCTTAAAAAGCAGGAGAAACATAAATTTGATGATGCTATACAAGAGTTTAACTGGTGGAGTTTCAACAGATCTTACTGATACTGTCAGCTTCTCTACAAGTAGGACTCGCAATGGGGGTCTTGTTCTTAGAGGTGCTGTTGCTAAACGCCAAACAAGGTCGAATTTCTTTTGCAGCAGAGTGTTTCATAAGTACAGAATTTTGATTAAGAAAAGCTTGTTTTTATTACCTCCGAGGTCGCTCAGGTCTTTTCTCACAAAGGAGCGTTGTGTTGTTGAAGCATAGATCTTTAGTTCTCGTCTTTCTGTTTTATTTCTTTCTTCTTCGGAATGTATGCCTAGGTAAAATTCATTTATTATTTTGAATAATATTAAAATTCATTTATTATTTTAAAAAGATTCTAACTTTTCTGGAGCGTCTCTAGTTTATTGGAGAGTCTCTATTTCAGTAAAGAAAGCCGCAGTGAATTTAAAAAATATATTTTAACCTTTATGGAATGCCTCCTGTTTATTGAAGAGTCTCTAATTTATCCAAAAATTGTAGTGAATTAAAAAATATTTTAATCTTTCTGGAGTGTCTCTAGTTATTGAAAAGCCTCTATTCTCTCAAAAAATTATAGTCCAATTTAAATAAAATTTTAAGGTTTTTGGAGTGTCTCTAGTTTATCAAAAAACTGTGTAAAATTTAAAAAATATTCTAGCCCTGTTGGAGTGTTTCTAGTGCATTGGAGATTCCCTAGTTTATTAAAAAATGGTACTGAATTAAAAATTCTAACCTTTCTGGAGTATTTCTAGTTTATTGGAAAGCCTCTATTTTAAAATTGTAATAAATTAAAAAAAATATATTCTCACCTCTCAGGAGTGTTTCTAGTTTATTAAAGTCTCTAGTTTATCAAAAAATTGTACTGAATTCAAAAATTATATTGTAACCTTTCTGCAGTGTCTCCATTTATTGGGGAGTCTATAGTTTATTTCCAGTTTTAGTGAATGTTTGCCCGTATCTCATAACTACGTTTGCAATATTTTACATCATTCTTTTGGTTTTTGTGCCGATTTTTGTTTTTGTTTTTCACTTAGAAATCCCATGGAGAATCTCCGCGTTGAATAAATCTAGAATCTAGGATATAGAATCTAAACAGAGTACATAGATTCGCGGACAGGAAGGATGTCCTATCTAACTCAGGCGGCAACTGGTTTGATGACAGTCTCCACGCATGGCCGGCGGCTCGCATGACATGAATCCCGTTTCGGTGCCCATATCCCCCGCAACTCTCCGAAATAATCCCGTGGCATTGCGTCGACCAGCCAGTCGCCGACATAAGTCTCGATTGGCGAGGCGATTTCTCACTCACTAATCTGATATATCTCGGTTTCCGTATAAAAGCCTCGAGCGCCATGACCAGTTACGTTCGTAATCATGGTCAGCGAGTGGATCGGTGAGTTTGTTGCTTGGCTGCTGAACATTTTTGTCGCCTTCTCCTACTATACAAATTATCCTCAAAGATGGAACAATATTTCAAGGTGCACAGTTTGCTAAACATGAGAAAAGCAAACCCACGAGTAAAAAAAGAATTTGCGGGGTCCTTCTCTTAGGTAATGTTGTTATGCGCCTTGTGAGTTGCCTTGGTGTGAACTTCACTGTTCGTGACATTAAAAGAATTTTATGTGAGGCGGTGAAGAATCTGACCCTGCAAGTGATGCACTGATACATCCCGAAGTTTACCTTAAGTCCATTAACTTTCCTCATAGTCATGGATCTAATCAAAGGTTAGAAGTTGATGCCTAACCAAGGTAACGTACAAAGGAAGCGTTACATTAAATCAATAAGAAAGGCAAAAAGATTAAAAATTTTGAAATCAGAGGTAATGCTACTCAGCTGCAAGGACAGGCACAGGCATTGTGTTCAGCCTTTCTTCTTTCATGTCTGGATATGTGTTTGACACCAGTTACCTCTAGGAGGGCGTGTGTAGCGCAGTCGGGGGAGGTGCCGGCTGTCGCGTGCACCCGACACCTTCTGGTTCGTATTTCCCGCTCAGGACAAGGCCTCTATCCCCCAAGGTTGGTGAATTGGTATCACCTGTATCACCTGTCGTCCCGTTGATCATCGACTTGCTCGAGCGGGCGCCAGCAGCGTCTCCATTCGTCCCTGTCGCGTGCCAGAGTGGTCCAATGGATCCTCCTCGCTCGAGGGACACGAAGAGCGTCATATCGGTCGTTCAGGGCTTTCACGAAGAAGTCCGACCAACGCGTTGGTGGGCATCCCGGTGTTCTCTTGACATCGCGCGGAATCCAGTCGGTAACGGCTCTCGTCCAGCGGGTGTCTGCGAATCGCATTACGTGGCCGGCCCACCTAATTTTCGACAACTTGGCCCACGCGACAGCGTCTCTGATCTTCGAACGTCGGCGAAGCTCGGAACTAAGGAGGCCTTCTCTCACTTGCGTGAGTCGTGTCACTCCGAGCATCGTCCTCTCGATTCCACGCTGCGCGACGCTGATCGCGTGTTCATCCTGCTTTCGCATAGCCCAGGTCTCTGAGGCGTATGTTAGGGCAGGAAGAACGGTAGAGTCGAATAGGTGGGCACGGAGTCGGACGTTCTTCGTCTTCTTCGCGACTTTTTCGACGCTCTTAAAAGCTCCCCAAGCCGCTCGTTTCCTCCTGCTCAGCTCCGGCCCTAGGTCGTTGGCCATATTGACTTCACGACCCAGATACACGTAGCTGGAGCGTTCGGAGATGTTGAGCGAGAATGGGGCATCAGAAACTTGTCCGTTCCTCATGAACATCGTCTTCGTAAGATTCAGCTGCAGTCCAACATTCCCACATACACGATCGAAGTCGGCCAGCATTCGCTCCGCCTTCACTCCCATGTCTTCCCATTCTAGTTCACGCATGACGTTTTCGAGGGTGGCGCTGAAGAGCTTCGGGGATATGGTATCCCTTTGCCGAACCCCTCTCCTTACGTCGATGACGACGTCGTTGTAGAATGGAGAGATCTTGGTCGTGAATACACTGTACAGCTCTCGAAGGACTCTGATGTACTGAGTAGGAACGCCCTGAGTGAGCAGGGCTTCGTGGACCGCTTCAGTCTCGACGGAGTCGAATGCCTTCTTCAGGTCGATGAACGTAAGGCACAGCGGCAGCTTATACTCTCGCGACACTTCGATGAGCTTCGTAATGGTGTGTATGTGGTCAATCGTGCTGAATCCTCTCCGAAATCCTGTTTGTTCGCGTGGCTGTCCTTCATCCAGCGTTCTGCTGATCCTATTCAGATGACTCGAGTGAACAGCTTGTAGACTACGGACAGCAGGCAGATCGGGCTATAGTTGCCAATGTCGTGCACGTCGCCCATCTGGTACAGCAAGACGGTCTTGCTGGTCTTCCACTGAGATGGAACCTTGCACTCCAACAGGTATCGTGTGAAGAGTCGCGCCAGGGTGTTGATGAGTGCTGGCGGGAGGTTCTTCAGGTGTTCGGGTCTGATCCTGTCGGGACCGGGTGCTGTACGTTTCTTCACCGACGAGATGGCGTGTCGGATCTCGGAAGGGAGAACAGAGGGGATGACGTATCCATCCTGCGGAAGATGGCGTAGGGGCAGGTGGACGTGGCTATCGAAGAGATCGGAGTAGAAGTCGTGGATGACTTTCTCCATGGTCCTTCTGGAAGAGGTGACGGTTCCGTCAGGACGTCGGAGAGCGGTCATCTTGATCTTGAAGTTGGCGAAGTTCCGGCGGGCATTGCGGATGCTCAGCCCTGCCTCTGCTGCTTCAGCCAACACTTCCGCCCTTCTCTCCTTCAGATCTTCCTTTATCGCCGCTCTGCATAGCTTTGCAAGCTCGGACGTCAGTTGATAGTTGCCTGACTCTCGTGCTGCTCCACGCTGGCGTATAAGCTGGAGAGTTTCCGGAGACAGGCGTCTCTTGGTGGTCTTCAAGCTCTCGGCTCCCTTAGCACAATCGTGGAGATGGTGCACGAAGCGGTCGTATTCCTCGTCGATGTTGTCCATGACGGCATCTTTCCAAAGACCGGCAAGAGAGGTGTAAAGGTCCCAGTTGATGGTCGTTCTGGGATTCCTCTTCTTGAACTTCGCGGCCTTCTCTCCTTGACGCGAAAAGCGAAACCTCGCGCGAAGGAGGCGGTGGTCCGATCCCGTGTAGAACTTGGGGACAACGGAGACGTCGGTCAGGCAATACTTGCGATTGAAAATGATGTGGTCGATCTCGTTGTGGAACTGGCCACCGGGAGATTCCCAGGTCCATCGTAGGGAGGGAGGCTTCTGGAACTGCGAGTTTCCATGGATGGTCTTGGTCGACATGATAAACTCAGACAGCCTTTCACCTTGCTCGTTCCACTCCAAACCGTGGGTTCCAATGTGAAGTTCTTCCGGCGACCTTCGCGGTCCGATCTTGGCGTTGAAGTCGCCGATGATCACCTTGTAGAAGGTGTGATCTTCCTTATAGAACCTCTCTAGCTCCACGTAGAAGGCTTCGACCTCTTCGTCGTCGTAGTCGGATGTTGGGGCATACGCGACGAATACAGTCAAAGCTGGCACGGAACCACATCGCTTCAGTCGCTTGTCAGAGACTCGTACGAATCAATGTTCATGGCCAAGTGCGTGTTGACGAGGACACCAACGCCGCCTACTCCCCTGCTGTCGCATATTCCGAGGAACAGTTCTTCTCCGGAGTCGTAGGCGGCGTGTAGGGGGTGGTGTCTTCTCGTCTCGGTCAGTCCGATGACGTCGTACTTGATCTTCCTGGCTTGCATCATCAGGTCCTCGACGGATGCTTCCGATGCAAGTGTGCGGGCGTTGTAAGTACAGATCGTCACCCAGTCCTTCTCAATTTGCGCAGCCTGGTTAGGCCCTGAGATTTTAGCAGCCTCTCCGTACTCGTCCTTACCATCGCTGCAGAAATGGGGGCTCTTTCGGGGTCAGCGGAATGAGGCCCTTTAGTGCTGCTGTGTTTGACTTTCATACAACACGGGTAGCTAGTCAGGCTCTGTCGTGCGGGCGAAGAACTCCGGGCAGCCAGCCAGACTGCCCGAAGGGACGGGGCGAGACTTTTGAGGCGGCCTCGAATCGCCTTACGATGTACTCCCAGTCTACCGAGTGCAAGCTTTTGGCCGAGCGGACACAGTTACAATCCGCGCAGTCACGGACACATCCGCGCACACTGTGCACGAACATGCCGCTCCCACGCACAAGGAACGCGTCGACCCGACACAGCAGGAGCAAGGAGTCCATCCCCTGCATCCCACCTGCGTCTCTGGGCAGTACACGGTCGCATTTGGTTCGCGTTTAATTCCCCTATCCACCACCCGGGACGCGCCACGTGGCCCTGCGACAAGCGGCCCGAGATCCCTCTTAACAAGAGAGCCCGAAGGCTCTCTATCGAGGGAGATCCGTGGTCGAGGGAGATCCGTGGTGAATTGGTAGCAGACTTATCTGGGAAGAATGAAGCGCTGACTTGTTCATCGACTGGCCACCATAACTCATTGTATGGCCAAATACGCATTCAAATCACCTCCACGATACCTCTTAGGAGTAGAATGCGTGGCGCATCGTAAGAGGGATTTAGTAACGCCGTCCTTTATCTTTATCTATCTTAGCCCTCAAAAAGGTTTTGAAGGATGCATCTCGAATAGATGTTCTTTGGTTCGAGCCTTCCTTCCTTCCAAAACAATCAAGCGTTCCATCCCTGCAGGGTTAACGAATTGTTACCAGGCTTGTCAAAGTTGGATAAAACACTGACTTGTATATTGTCTGGCCAGCGGAGGTATTTGTGTAGGCCAAATACACATTCAAATTGCCTCCACGGCATCTTATACACCAGATGCTCTAGTTGGAGGCTTCGCCGCCAAACCTCGAGAATAGAACAACCCCATCCCATCTGGTTGGGTGCTTCGCTGCCAAACCCCGAGAACAGAACAGCCCCAATCTTTTCCTTTCTTCTTTAGACCTTACAGTAAAAAAACTAGTTCTACTATATAGATTAGTGCAGTGGGATGTGGTAGAGCAGAATTTTCACTGCGCATATGAAGCCCTCAGAAAGCTCCATCAGATGCACGCGATTTATTCTGCGAAGCGCTTGTTCTCTACGTGTCGAGAAACAGGTAATGAGAATCCTAATCCGGTGGTTAATCAGCAAAATCATAATCGGTATTGGTCGACACCGCTTACTGTCCGACGGCAATAATACTCCTCCGAATCCCATGGTCACTCACTCTACCCCTTCACCCCCCCCCCCCCCCACCTCCCGAAATACTGCCTTTCCTATGTGCTGGCAAAGAAACGGAGTGAGAGTCAAGCACGCACACTGACACTGAGTACCGATTCACGTGTCACTACGTTGCCACGATGTCCTTGACACTGCTACTGCACTCTGACACACGTGCCACGACTTCTGTAAGCCGTCTTCAGTAATCCGACACACAATGAACGATGTTGAGGGAAAATGCTGGTCCCCCTCCCCCTTATTGACGCTCCCCTTCACGCTTCTGAAATCCTAAGCACGTTAAGCGACATCATCAGCACGTCTTTTGAATCCCTACGCACTTTGGACGACGTTGAACGACGTCTTCAGCACGTCTTCTGAATCCCTACGCAGGTTGGACGACGTCTTCTGAAATCAGGCGCACGCTGAACGACGTCTAGGGCACGCCTCCTGAATCCCTGCGCTGGATCCCCATTCATACCCTGACGTGCTGCCCCTTGAATATCTCGTAAACTTGCCCGATCAGCTGCCAAGGATATGGTTCGCCAGCAATCGCCCATGGTTAAGCTCAAAGAAAGTCCGGCTGGCATACGCCGCACTGTCGTAGGCATCTTTTGACTTCAGTCCACCCTCCCCGTGACGGACACGTGATGCTAGCCGATTATACATATGTATGTAGGAATAGACGTAGGCGGAGTGGCGTTCTACCCCCCCCCCCCCACCCTTTGAAGAGAGGCGTGGCAAATGTCTGCGTCTCCACTGCCTCGTAAGGCAGCCACTGGACTCTCGAGCAAGCCCAGGGGATTGGGGGTTGGCCGGCCAGGGGGACGAGGGGGTAGAACGCTCGACCCCCATAGATGTAGAGTGCGTAGCGTACCACACAAAATGATTAGGTAGCGCTGTTCGTTATCCTTTATCCTTTCTTTCCTTCAAACAATCAGAATTTATAATCTCCGTCTATACTCCAGTATCTACACTGACAGAGTCATTGAAGCTGTCGGCGTGGATTTTTGAGAACATTGTTGGGTCCAGTAGCAGTAGGAAAGTTAATGGAATTACCAACGCATGGGAAGATGGTTCGTTGTCTCATTCCAGGAAAGCATCGCCAGTATTAGTGCAATATAGTACATATGTAGGTTACATTGAAAACTGATGTGAAATTCTTCCACTGAAACATTTTCCTCTCAACATGTCTTCTTGTAAAGAATAAATGATAAAGCTAGGCGTTAAACCATTTCCTTGTAGAATAAATCACGCGTTCTATAATACTTCTGATATCGAAGAAGTAATTGAAATGCATACTTGACCTATGAAATCACCTATATTTGATGTCCAGTCGATGAACAAGTGAGTGTTTTATAATTTCCAGGCAAGTTTGCTACCAACTCACCCACCCTGGAGGTATGGATGGCTTGGCTAGCCTGGACAGAGCCAGAATTGAGATCCTTGAATTGGCCGGTACCTCCTCGGGCTGAGCTACCGTGCCTACAACATTTTCTTGTACCGACACACATACATACATATCCTCGTTTACGGCGATCAGCTTACAATAAAGCACCCCCGACTTGTCTGTTTCTCTCTCATTTAGTGAATCCCACTATATATACTCGGCTAATGTCACGTGTCTGTCATGGGGAGGGGGACTAGAGCAAAGAGACGCCTACGATAGTGCGGCGTATGCCAGCCGGGCTTTTTTGAGCTCAACTACTGGGCACTGGGCGATTGCTGGCAAACTATATCCTTGGCGGCTGATCGTCCATGTGTACGAGATGTTCAAGGGGCAACGCGTCAGGGTATAAATGGGGATCAAGTGCAGAGCGTAGGGATTCAAAAGACGTGCTCTAGATGTCGTTCAACATACGTCAGGTCTCAGAAGACGTGCTGAAGGCATCGTCCAACGTGCGTAAGGATTCAGAACACGTGCTGAAGACGTCAACTTCCGAGTAGGGGGACCAGTAGGGCGGGGATTATTGAATAGGGGATCAGCAAAGAGAGACCACTAGAGGAGGAGGGGATAAGGGTGCCAACATTTTTCTCAATATCTTCCAAAGTGCGTAGGGATTCAGAATACGTGCTAAAGACGTCGTCAAACGTGCGTAGGAATAGAGAAGGCGTGCCGGAGACGTACAACTTGCGTAGGGATTCCGAGTAAGGGGACCAGTAGGAGAGCGAGAAGTGAAGAAGGGATCAGCAAAGGAGGATCACTAGGGGGGGGAATAAGGGGGAAGCAGTATTTTCCCACAGTATCGTCCAATGGGCGTCGAGTTTCTGAAGACGGGTCCCAGAAGTCGTGGCGCGTGTGTCGGGGTGCAGAAGTGTAGCGGCAACGTGGTGACACGTGAATGTCAGATGTGCGTGCTTGACTCTCACTCCGTTTCTTTGCCAGCACTTAGGCAAGAAAGTATTATCGGGGGGGGGGGGTGGAAGAGGTAGGGAGAGTGACTATGGGATTCCGAAGAGTGTTATTGTCGTCGGACCACCGGGAACGGCGTCGACCTGTCGAGCAATACCGATTAATTTTAATTATGTTTCTGCAGATTAAGCACCGGATTACGACTCTCATTATCTGTTTCTTGCACGTAGAGAACGTTCATTTCGGAGAACAAATCGTGTGCATGCGATAGAGGGTGGATGGGCTTCATAGCAGCAGTGAAGATTCTGCCTTACCGTATCCCGCTGCTCAAATCTAACATACAAGTGCTCCGACACGCCTAACGGCGTGTCTCGCACTTGCGCGCTTCGCGCGACTTTGCACCATCACTGACCTAAAGAAAGTAGCTTTTGTCAAACTTAAAATTCGCTAACATCTAGGACCTGCTGCGTATTTCATCGGCATCAAGCCGTTCACCACTTCGATACCTTTCATCATAGACATTTTCTCCACACCGTCCAGTAACATCATTGGTTTGTGCTGCGCAGTACTTCGACCCCTCTACTGTTGACACGTCTTCCGAATCCGGGCGCCAGCTTCCCCTTCACTCATTTCTTCTTACTGGATCCAATTGCTGGTCCGCCTTTACTGGTCTTCCCCCCCCCCCCCCCCCCTCAACTTCCTCTTCCTGGTCCCAACCACTGGCCCACTTCCGTGTTTTCACTATTGACCCCCTACTGGTCTCTTCTTGCTGGCTTTCCCGCCCTGGTCCCTCCTTCAGGTTGTTCCTTTCCTTCCTGGACGCTCACCTGGTCCACTCCAGAGGCCCCTTACTTCCCTTCTCCACCACCCCTTAGTGGTCCTCCCATGCTTAAGGCAGACGTCAGTGACACGCATTCAGAATCAAACGCTCAGAAACGCGTACAGTTGCTGCTGATCAAGCAGGAGAGCGCTGCGCTTCCTCTGCCGCAACATACCATGTTAAACGGCAAACGTTGCCAGTGAGAGGTACGCAAAGGCGTATCTCGCGCAGGTAAAATTTTCCGTTCAACGTGGGATAATGCTGAATTCTGAATGCGGCCACTCGTCACACGACGTCGGTGAACCGCTTCTCGCTCTAGACGATTGTTGCGCGACGTATGGGACCAGTATTCTGAATCCATATGCTCGCGCAGATGCTGCTGTGTCAATGGAGAGGAGGCTTGCTTCCTCGGCTGGAGGAGCATGTTGAATTCTGGATGCGGCCGCTCGTCGTACGACGACAGTGTCACCTCTTTTGACTCCAGATGCTTGTTGCGCGACGAAGGGGACCCGTCTTCTGGATTCAGACTCTCAGAAGCGCACGCAGATGTCGCTGCGTCAAGCAGGAGGAGGTTATGCTTCCTCTGCTGCAGCAGTAAAGTTCTCCGTTCAACATGGGATAATGCTGAGTTCTGAATGCGGCCGGTCGTCGTACGACGACGATGTGGCCATTGCTTCCTTTATTTTCGCTTCTTCTGACTCCAGACGGTTGTTGTGCAACGAAAGGGACCCGTCTTCTGGGTTCAGGATTCGCTCAGAAACGCGCGCAGACGCCGTTGTGTCAAGCAGGAGAAGGCTGCGCTTCCTCTGCTGCAGCAGCATCTCATGCTCAATTCTGAATGCGATCCCTCGTCGTAGGACGACGGTGACTCCTCTTCTGACTCCAGAAGGTTGTGGTGCGATGAAGGGAACCCGTCTTCTGGATTCAGGCACTCAGAAGCGCGCACAGACGCCGTTGTGTCAGGTAGGAGGAGGCTACGCGTCCTCTGCTGTAACAACATCCCATGTTGAACGGCAGACGTTGCCCGCGCGAGGTACGCGGAGGCGTCGCAAGGGGTTCCATGAGATTGCGCGTGGTTCCACGAGGCGTATCTCAGCCAGGTTTCCAACCTGGGTGAGATACGCCTCACCATCTACAGGGCAGGGAGCTAACTTAATTATATAGTGGTAGATAGATAGTAAAACTAGTTTTTTACCTAATAAAAGTAAGAAAGCCTAGAGGAGAATGGAGGAAGACTGGGGTTGTTCTATTCTCGGTGTTTGGGAACGAAGCTCCCAACCAGACGTTTGGCGGCCGCTAGGTCACTGAACGTCTGGTAGTGAATAATTTAATAGTGCTCGTTAGATACAGTGCGCACTAAGCATTGAGCGATATTCCTGTAATGAAGGTCTACTAGGTATTTTTCTAGGACAATATTGAGCAGTGAGCTGTCACGAACTGAGTACGGCAGCAGTATAGTTGACTCGCCTTTCTCTTCTTTTTCCTTCTTTCTTTTTCTCCTTCATCACGTCATTTTTTGTTCACGCTGATTTTAACGATCTATCTCCTGTACCTTCATTCTTAAGCGGAAATGATAGGGTCAGCTTCAAACCTCGAAGCCCAGATTGGGATTGATCCCAGTCTACACGTCAAAAGGGCACTATAAATATAGCTCAGATAAGCAGTAGACAACACCTGCGGAGTAGAGAGCCGAGGCCTGGCAATTGGTAGGCACTCGGACAGTTGCTTGTCATTTAGTCTGGTTCTTTTTTGTAATGCAATATTACTATTAAAGGTTCAACGCAGAGCGAGAAGCGAAGTCTCGGTTGGTTGTGCCTACATGACTATCTTGAGCATAGGGTACGATAGAGATTCTGCATGAGATGGCATATCCTACACCATTTAGATAGCTTTGAGTGTCTTTGCTGTTGGATCGTGATGTTCAATGGCAGGTGAAAAATCCAAAAGAAGGGTATGAGGACAATTGTTATTCACATGTATGCCCTTTTCAGATCACTGGAGTGATCCGAATGCCGCCACTACATCAAATATGCTTAGTAGTCTCTGCCTTTTCAACTCCCAATCCCAGCAGGAATCGGATCCAAAAGGATGTAATGCTTACATCCTATCGTTAGATCATGAAGAAGTGGAGCTGTTGCTTCAGGAAATTTGTTACTTCTCAAGAGTAGAGTTTCTGAGCACAGCAAATGGTGAAAGGATAAAAGACGGCGTTCGTCAATCCTCTCAAGTGATGGGCCGTACGTTGTACTTCTACGGGATATCGTGGAGGCAATTTGAACGCGTATTTGCCCTACAATGAGCACATATAGCACATTCGGAGGAGATGCCGGCTATCGCGTGCACCCGATACCGTGTTCCAGGTTCGGAATTGTCGCCCAGGCCAAATACCGCTTCTCTCTTTTGGTTTTTGGGCGGAATAAACGCAAGAAACGAGCTTTTTGCCTTTTCCGATAACTCCTTTCAAAGTGGACTATTCAAAAACAAATGCTAACATCTGAATCCATTGTGGGTGGGTGATCTGTCAAATTACAATAATGTAGGTGTAGGCAGCATCCAGATGTTTTAGAAAGATATAATTTTGGTGTTCTATAAAACCTAGAGCGCGTGTAGCGCAGTCGGAGGAGGCGTTGGCTGTCGCGTGCACCTGATACCAGGTTCCTGGTTCGGATTTCCTGCCCAGGCCAACCAAGCCTTCCATCCCTCCGGGGTCGGTCAATTGGGACGACTTGTCTGGGAAGGGTTAAGCGCTGACATGTTTATCGGTGACCACCGCAAGTCATTCTTCAGGCCAAATACGCAATCAAACATCCGCGACATCCCGTAAAAGTGGAATGATTGGCACATCCCATAGCGATTTGGCTAACGCCGAGCTTTATGCTTTTACCCTTTATGCTTTTCAAAATAGGGCATAGAACTTTGCAGATGGTACATGAGTAAGAATGAGTAGAAAATTAAGGATAGAACGCTGACCTGTTTACCGGTTGGCATCTTCAGCGCTATCCATTGCATAAGGTGAATGCGACACAGGTTGCCTCCACGGCATCTCGTAGAAGTAGAGTGCGTGGCGCACCCTGAAAATGGATTGATTAAAGCTGACCTTTCTCTTTATCCCAACATATTAATTTTTTTGAATCGCTTGAAGAGCATGCCGAAATCGAAAACGGGATAGGGAAGGCTGATTTTCGTGTAACGAAGTGTCTCCTAATTTCGTTGCAATAAGAGAGTTGAGTTGTTTTGGATGCAAGAAACTATTTTAGTAGAGGATTTTAGTAGTAGTTATACCCTGTTTCACCTCTAAGCCCTATACAGGATATAATTACTAAAGTAAAGAAGCGAAAGAATACAATCACTCCCGGAGGATCATCAGTAGGGCAGGGAGTGACTGAGATGCTAGGATTACCATGCATTGTGTTTTTATACACAAAAAATAAGGTCAGAAGGGGCGGGCATTGCCTATGGGACCTGATCGTAGAGAGGTCGAGGTGAGCGGGAGGGACCTACAGGGAAGGTCAATGCCTGTAGCAATATATTCGTATAATGTCACTGTTTCTACAGAAAAGCAGGAAATTAATATACCTGGGCCAGAGGCAAAAAACTAAATCACAAATAAAAGGATATGAAGTCACATAGACAGCTGGTTGATAAGTTGCTTAACGAACCGATAAATATTTTTATAAGAATCTACAAGTCCGTATTTGTAAGCGATACTTTTGTATTTAAGCATACCTTTAACTATGGATTGAAGAATTAGATCTTTGCTGTACTGTAATTGAAGCAAGGAGGTAATCAAATTGCAAAGTCTACCAATGAAGTCGTCCTTTTTAGAGCAGCATCGTGATATTCGTAGAGTTTCTGTTAAAATTATTCCTCTTTTAAGGGAATTGCTAGTATACGAACTATTATGAGGAAATCTGACTACGCTAAAAGGAAAATAGTCCGTTTTATTGTATTGCTTAGTGAAAATGCAATCGTTCACTATTTTAATGGTAAGGTCTAGAAAATTGCATTGGTGTATATTAATATATGTTTTATTTACTTCAAGGCAATTCTCATAAGTTTCAGAAATGATTTGGTCTAACCTAGTATCTTCAAGATTATGTACAATAAGTATATCATCCATATATCTGAATGGACAAAAAACTTTGTTAATTAATGTATTATTGGTAGCGTATTTGTATTCGAAAAAGGAAAGTGTTAAGTCAGCAATCATTGGACTAGCATTACCTCCTTGTGGAACGCCTTTTAGTTGCTTATATAAAGCTCTGCCTAGTTTACAGTAAGAGTTTTGTAATAAATAGTCAATCATGTAGATTATGTCTTCTTTTCTATAGGATCTATGTTTGTTCTTATTAGAAGGAGAGCTGCCATAAAAAGCTTTGTAGTTGTCCACTATCAGAAAGCTTTTATTAGCGTTTTTAAAACATATATTAATTATTTCTGTGACGTTTCTAATAATTATATCATGTGGTATGTTAGTAAACATATCCACAAAATCAACTGAGTAGAGTTTAAGGTTAACGTCTTGGATGGAACAGATTTCGTTGGAAATGTTTATGTCGTTGATGGACCAAAAATTCTTTAAACAACCAGTATTGCAGTAAGCGTTGTAGGCATAGTTCTTAAAATGTTTACGGAAATGGGATAGGATCGTCATTACTTCAATAGCCAATGGTTTAACACTACTATTTGAAGCGCCTGTTATGAATCTGAATTTTATAGGACACTTGTGAAGTTTAGGTATGCAGTAGATAAGAGGTATAGTTCCGTCACAATTGTGGGTTAAATTAATACTGGAAATAAATGCGTTATGCCTGGCTACAATATCATGAACACCATTATTAGATCGGATGTAAATATTATTGCTTGAAGAGTTGTTTAGATTTTCCATCTCTTGTCGAATTATTTCGAAATAAAGTTTTTTGCAAACAATCCGTAATTGGAGGACGCTTTATCAAGGGGAAATAATATAAAAAATTGTTGTACATATTTAATTTGAGAAAGACATTTTCTAGAGATGTCAATAGTCTGAGCTTTGTCAATGTAAATGAGAGGTCTAGCTTTTCGATTCTTGAAAAATGATTCTAAAATATTCTTTATTCTTTTTATTACAGTAGCCTGAACTTTGTATTTGTTTTTAATTTTAATAAGAATCTGTTCAAAGAGATTCTGCCAGATGTTTTTTATGGCAAATGTGTTGAAGTGAGGTTTTGGTCTATATTTAGTTCCTTTGCTTAAAATTTCATACATTCCATACAAATTCTTGAAAATGTTAATGTCTCCAGTCAAAACATGGTTATAGAATGGATCCACAAATGATGGGAACTTGTGACAGATGCAAGGTATATCATGTTGTTTAGCAATGTCAACGTTTCGTAAAAACTTATTGTAATTGAACAGTTTTTTTGAAAGGGGTTCTTCGTATTTATAAATAATTCTAAAGGGCTTGTATATTATGTCACTATGCTCATCAATTAGTTTAATCACATTCTTGTTGTTAATGACTTTATTTAAATTATATGTGTCCAAAATGCTGTCGTAGAATGGCATTTTAACATTTATTGCATCATTTTTGTTGCTAACTTTATATGTTGTGGTATTAAAGCTAAAGTGAAAATAGCACAGAGAACTGAGTAATAAAATTTTTTTATCTTTAGAAATGCTGAAAGTGTCCATACTATTCAGTGTAATTTTAATCAATGCACTTATGAAACTTTTTGGTTTTGATTTCAAAAACCTGAACAGATCAAACTGCGTGTTGTTAGCATTATGGAGGAAGAGGGAGACTTCGCTTATAATATTATTAGGGTTAGTTTGTTCCGAGGTTTTCTTATTTTTGCGTTTCTTACCTCTATTAGCTCGATCTTTAACTATTTTTAGACTAAAGAAAGGATGGTTCGGTTTATGCGAGAGGGGATTGGTGATACGCGAAATGTTTCCATAGCCTTTAATGTTGTCATTGAAACCAAACAGATAAGCCGTTAAGAGAAGCTCGATCCAAAAGCGTTCTTTTTCTTTCAGCACGCTAACGTCTTTATTCTCCTCTAGATTGTCCAATATACTGACATAGAATTTTTTGCTGCTACAAGAGTTGCGGAAATGTTTGTAAAAGATTTTATTTTCTTTATCTCTAACTATGTTGTTTATATGCTTTTCATTCTGATTTTAAGTTTTCTTGTAGTTATACCAACATATTGTTTACCGCACTCTGCACAAGAGAGGCAGTAAACGAGATTACTGGACATACAGTTGGCTTGTCCTTCCTTATAAGTTGGAATTATAAAATCTGCCGTGCGACAGCTAACATAGTTTTTGCAATCCATTATACCACAAATGGCACATGTGCTACTACACGTTGAGGAAGTTACAGAAGTACCAAAATTTTGTAGGTTGTACTTTCCGTTAACCTTGCTTTTAGTAAACCGTTGAACCTGAAAATAGGGAGTGTTGGTTGTAGTGAACGTTTTGTTTTTTGGCCTGGGTCAAACGTTAAGGACGGCCAAGTCCCCAACGAGTGGGAAGGTTACCATGAGGTTTTGGAGGGGCTGCCTCCCGGGGTTGGCGCTCCCGAAGATAAAACCTTCTTAGTAAAAGGAAAACAATGGTTTCAGTTTCGCTGCTTCTTCTATCATCTGTATCCGCTCAGTATTTCGGCAACTACTATGGAAGATATGGCGGTACGTTGCGTCTTTTTTTCGCGGTATTCTAAACGTTTCAAGCTATAAATAGCTGATCTGTACGAAAAAGCAGCGATTCAGTGCAACTCTGCGAATTGCTGCGTTTAATCACCAAAGTGTTGTGCTCTGTAATTGTGCGTTGTGGTCGTTACTAACCACTGTTGCTCTGTATTGCATTTTTCGAACTCTGTGTAGCTTTTCGTTGTGTCTCATGTGTGCATGGTGTTCCAGGCTGTCAATTGCACATGCCCCCTATCGCTGTTGGCCGTCCACCACCAGTTGGTACGCTTTAACAGTGAATTTCAGGTGTCGTTTTAAGGTTTTGTAGGGTGATAGTACACTGGGCGACGAGATAGGCTAGACGATCTATTGGAAAAAAACAAGATTTAAACTCTATGTTTAATAAAGAAACAGGAACAATTAAGAAAATGGCATTCCAATGTGCAATTTTTTTGTTGCGGTACGAGTCTGAGCCAAAAAAAAATCTTAAATTAAACTGTTGTGATGAGAAGAGATGCAAGCTATATATTTTTTATTTGGGTAAGCTGATACATACTGTATAAGTGGTAAAGGATGCATAGGGTACTGGCCATTAGTCCGACCTAAATAGGGGGTGGGAAAACCGGAGATATTGCAACCAATCAGATCACCGGCCGAACATGAGCCAGCCAATCAGGGCACCTACTGCACGTGCCCCTCTGGGTGGCTGATTCATTCTAAGCGGCCTGAGTAGGTTTGTGGCTCACCATTTTCCTGGTGGCTATGGTCACATTGGCGACTACTACCCGATTATAGCAAGACTAACCCTCAAGTCCCACCCTTTTGTAATCAAAACCGAAACACGACTATATGTACTAACGATAAGAGCTATGTACTCGAACCAGGCTTCCATGTTCAGTGGATCAAACACTATTTTTGGTCCATATCGCAAATATGGACAACAACATTGGAGGCAAGGAAAGTAGCCAATCGTAGCCAATCAGAGTATCGACCGAAGACACACCAGCCAATCAGGGTACCGACGGTATACGCTCTCTTTGGGTGATACGCCTATTCGATTTGTGATCTGATTGGTTGGCACGTTCCACCTCTCAGTGCTGCCAACGTTCGCGATATGGACTCATTTTTTTAAGCCATCAACAGAGTTTTCGTGAGCATTCAAAGCTGTACTCTGCTCGGTTTATTTGAAATAGAGTGACAATTCATAGATCTTAGCCGTTCTTCCCTGCAAGTAAATGCTCGGATACGAATCCCATTAGGTCCGAATGCTTTGAGTCCTTCCAAAATTATTATATTTGTTGTTATTACACATTAGAAAGGGTGGCTGATTTGTCCTCGTGTCTGTCAACCCGCCCTCGTCACTCGAAGCTTTTAGATTCCTGAATATCGATAAGTACATGTCATGAAGACGCGCCGCGAGGGTGAGAGAACGCGCCATTATTTCTGCTGTAATCGATGCAGCCAATCAGGCACCGGCTCAGTCGACAGGCAGGGTGCATGGTTGGCTACCGTGTCTGCAGTAGGGGCCACGGCGGGTTCCCGCACTCTGCGGTGCGTAATTGCAACATGCAGCTATCAATTTCAATGATTGCTGTTTTGGATGGATCGTTTGAGATGTTATGATGCACATATTATGCAGTCTTCACAACAAACTTGGCTCATTGAATGCCTATCAATACTACTGATTTTTTGACCAGAAGTTATCGTTGGTGGTGTGAAATCACGCGGTGATGTAGGCGAGGATTATTTACAATACATAAAGGGCATCGTTTGGCCAATCAATATCAATCGATATTGTTCGTCAACGTAGGCGGAGCCAGTAGTCAAACCGACTGCTATAGGGATGCTGATTGCAGAAATAAGAGGTTTGATAATAATTGCAAGAGAGCCATCTTTAGGTCAGTGAGTAGCCAATTGTTTTGGAGCTTGACCTTGCCAGTGTGCTGATAATTAGTCTGATTTGTCTGGAGAGAATTCTGCCGCTAAACTTTTCGTGATATGCTGAGTATGATAACAGGGTAATAAAGGTGAACGGCTATTGCTCGAAAGTCGGTGAACCAAGACTTCAGTAAATTACCAACTTCTGAGAAACTCTTTTGAAATACATGAGCCCGTTCAGGATGGGGATCATCTATGGCTGTCGATCCATACAATTCGGCAAACCCATACGCGATGAATGGGTGAGTTTTCCAGAAGTTGGCACCGTATCGTATCCACCCACGAGGTACCGCCTTGAAAAGTGAAGATATTTAGGATGGTCGTTGATCCTGCTGTGAATGGGATGTGTGTCGACACGAACATGCAGTGCCCAGCCTGGGCCAGTACAGGTGAGCAGACCTTGAATGCAATGACATATTTTTCGCTGGCAGAACTTCTGAAGCTAATTACAAAGAATTCAGGTCATATTTGGGAAAAGTGTGCGCATAGTTTTTTCGGTACACGTCGCGAAGGTGAGCAGCATAGGGAGATGTCAGCCAATCATAACCAAGCATAGCGCCGACCGATCACACGCCAGTCAATCAGGGTACGGTCCGCATCGCCCCCCCCCCCTCCCCTAAATATAAACCCCGTTCGCTACGACTTCTTTCGGCATCTCGCTTAGCTGGTTCCCACCTCCTAATGCTGCCCACCTTCGCGACATGTACCGTTTTTTCTTAAAAACTCTAAACGCCATCGATAAAGTGCGTAAGCGCATTGAAAAGCTTGTCTTCGTTCTCCCCTAGTGCGACCAACTGATGATTGTAGGTAGTTTATGGGAAGCGTTTTGCTAGCTTTAAAGGATGAAGGATAAAGGACGGGGTTACTCAATCCCTTTTTGGGATGCGCCACGCATTCTACTTCTACGGGATGTCGTGGAGGCGATTTGAATGCGTATTTGGTCATACAATGACTTGCGGTGGCCAGCCGATGAGCAACTCAGCGCTATATCTTTCCTAGAGATGTTTGTTGCCAATTCACCGACCTCAAAGGGATGGAAGGCTTGGTTGGCCTGGACGAGAAATCCGAACTAGAAACCTGGTATCGGGTGCACGCGACAGTCGCACCTCCTCCGACTGCGCCTCTGTTGACTATATGGACACTTATTTTTCTACCAGTTGTCCCGCGTTATAATGCTTTAGCCTAGTTAAGGGTGATGTCAATTCAGAATGGAAGGGCCTCCTGTCTCCGCATCAAGAAGGCTCGACGTTGCTTCTGCCACCACCTTTAAGCCGTCTCTTCTCTATTAAAAATCAATATGATTAGTCATTATTCTCAAAGGCATTATTTAGAAAGAAACTCGTTTGAAGCTGTAGCCTCAAAAAACTGCTGGAGATGAAGGCAAACGAAGTACTGAGTACACCCGAATAGCGTCATCGTTTGGGCTATTGAGCCTATTCTTCTTATCGAACTTGCCCTCTCGATTAATGGGGAGGCGTCGGACATTTCAACATCAAATAAATCAGAAGGTCGACCAAGAGGAACTACTTCCCGTTCTACAACGAAGAACGGATTCCATGCGTAACGAAGCCGAAGAAGATTTGTTTATGTAGCTTTACGCTATTGTCAGGAGCCTCAGCTATGTAATCATAAGAATTAGTTGGTATTTATTACAGCAGTCCTTTTACGACAAAATTTGCTTCCAATAGTGATGGGTCCTGTTTTTATACCATTTTAAACTTAATTGGACAATTTTGAAATCGAATTGTCTCAAGAATTGTATTGTCCAAATTATTACCATTCGAAAAGTTTGCGGCATGCATTGAATCACTACGTATTTTTGATCTTACGTGCGTGAAGTAGCGCATGCACGTACGATTACCACGTTAAATTGAACACTTTTAAAATCAAATTGGACCCCTTCCAGCCAAATGGGATGTCTTTGAAATTAAAACTAGCATCTTGCAAATCAAAACGAGTTTCTTCCAGATCAAACCTTTAGACTCTACAATTAAAATTTAAATAGTTTTTTTTTGTCCCAAGGAAATTTGGTATGACTTTCCTTTAAAATTTCCTATTTAGCTGCCTCATAAAGTGCACGCTCTGGAGTTTCATACAAATTTCAGCTTAAAGAAAAGAGTTTAGGTGTCACTTTAATGTGCCGGAAAATAAGAGTTTTTATTGTTTCAAAAGATGAGATTGCTCCTTTCCCAAAAAGCAAAGTACGGCTGTCTCGTGGAATCAAAAAAACCTGTTTCAGTTGATTACCTTGCAAAATTCAAATATCATAGAGCAATAACAGCTCAACAATTACAGTAAAAACAGACAAGGCTGTAAAGCACAGAAACAACTAAAACACTGGTTGAAACTAAAAGCCGCTATTAATTAACAACTTCATGGTTAGTCAATCTCAAGAAACTGGTGGTGGTGTCTGGTGTCTCAGCAATGGTTTACCCAAGTACATAGATGAGTTATGGTGGTTATTTGAAAGTTGACCTGTGTTCTTACTAGATTCATTGGTTCATTTTCCTACATAAAATCGGATATCGAAAAAATTGTGGCGAAAGCGTCGGTGATGAGTACTGTAAGAGTGTAAGCCGAAGCATGCGGAACACTTAAAAAGCTAAATGCAGGAGATTTCGAAAATTCTTGCGAGTAGATCTAGATATTAGGTTGTCCGGAAAGTTTTCAGCGTTTTGAGTGCTTCGCTTTGAACTACCATAACTTTCTCAAATCTTATCAGATTTAGTCGAAATAAGCACCGGCACACTTTTGCCAATGGGCCACCGGTACTTGTTCCATCAGCGAAGGTAATCGAGATTCGACAAAATCCACGAAATCTGTTTTGGCTTCGTCCTGATTGGTGAAGGTTTTACCAGCGAGGAAGTTCTGAAAGTGTTTGGAAAGGTGGTGGAAGGTTGGTGAGAGGTCTGGATTATATGGCGGGCGAGGCACAACTTCAACCCTTGATTCGTTCAATTTTCGAGTAGCGATTTGTGAAACGTGTGGGCGGACGCTATCGTGCAGAAGAATCGGGCCTTTTCTGTTGACGAATGCTGGCTGAAGTTGACGCAATTTTCGGTGCATTTCGTCGATTTCCTTACAGTAGGACTCTGCTGACTTCTGTGATCGTTTGGCCTGGTGCCAAAAAGCTGTAATGGATCACATCAGCCGCCGACCACCACACAGTGACCATTTCCTTCTTTTTGGCGGGGGTTCGCCTTTGGAAATTCCTAGGGTGCGTCGGCGTCCAACCACTGTCCGGAACGTTTCCTGTTATCATACAGAATCCACTTTTCATCACAAGTAATGATTCGATTCAACAACGAGTAAGTTTTATCGCGTAAAAGTGGAGAAGACCGAATCTCGAAATGTGAGAATTTTGCAGCGCAACTCGTGGGGCACCCTCTTTTCGAGTTTTTCACCTTCCCAAGGCGTTTTGGAGCATCCGCAACTGCAGTTCTACTGACTTCTACCTCTCTCATGATCCCGCGAACTGTTTGGCATGGTTCAGCTTCACCAAGTCCTTCAACTCGTCGTCCAGGATTCTCCAGGTCCAGGATTCTCCTAGGTCGACCGCTACAGGGTCATCTTCGGGGCTGAAATCTCTGATCCGAAATTTACTGAACCACTGGCACACAGTGCTTTCTCCCACGCTATTAGGCCCCACACTTGACTGATTTGTCGAGCTGTCTCGGCTGCGGATTGTCCCAGTTTGAAGTCAAAATAAAGAACCGTTCGGAATTGCTCCTTCGACATATTTCAATAGTCCCTTCAAGAACAGAAATGTAAAATAACGTTGAAACATAGTTTATTTAGTCATATATGGCTAAAAATTCTGTACAGAAGGTAGCATTAATGCGCAATGCAAGTTGAATTTTTACTTAATAAAAGACGAGCGAAAAATAGTAACGCAAAACGCTGAGAATTTTCCGGACAACCCCTAATACATCTAATGTGATTAGGAACGCGGTCTAACCGGTACACCATCACCGAACCCGAGGAAGAGTATCTAACCCAGAGAACGGGTCAAACAAAAAATTAGCGCGTTTTACGACTGCGACTTGTCTTCCAATCGTTTGTTAGGAAATAAACTCTGCTCTGCTCTATTGTGGAACTGCTTCATTACAAGCAGTAACTTATAATGGTTAGGCCAGGACCATCCAGTTATGTTTGAAAACCGATATGCATTTAATACACGAAAAGTTTCATGTGTTACAACAATATCACTCGTGAGAGAAAAAATGCAGAAGACAAAAAAAACAAACAAAAGAACATGAGGTAAGGAGTTTAGGAAGAAAGAAAAAAAGGAGCGATATTTTCGAGTGATACTAGCTCTCCTAGGGGCGCGTGGGGCGCAGTCGGAGGAGGCGCCGGCTGTCGCCTGCACCCAATACCAGGTTCCTGGTTCGGATTTCCCGCGCAGGCCAACCAAGCCCTCTATCCCTCCGGGGTCGGTGAATTGGTACCAGACTTGTGTGGGAAGATAGAGAGCTGACTTTTTCATCGGCTGGCCACCGCAAGTCATTGCATGGCCAAATGCGCATTCAACACGCCTCCACGACATCCCGTAGAAGTAGAATGTGTGGCGCATCCCAAAGAGGATTGAATAACGCCGTCCTTTATCATTTTATACTAGGTCTCCTACTGCCACGTATTACTACTACTCTTTAGCTACTGCGTTGCAAGAAGTCCTGAATCATACCATATTAAAAACTATGAAAGCTCCGGTTTTTTCTAAGAGCTGCCAGAGCTTCATGTGATTAACCGACGCCAGAATCCTGGGCATATTATAACGTTGCTTGTCAGAAACAAAGCAATCTAGGCAGTACTCAAGAATGTCACTCAGCAGTCCTCAAGAATAACCAGAAGAAGGCAAAAACTACGAAGCAGCCTAAACTGATTGTCTTCAAAGTGTCCAAGTACAGTGCTTATTCAGGTCAATGTGCGACAAACGCAGTGATTATGCGACGAATGTGCGCCTTGTCCTGTGGAACCTGTGGAATGGGCATGGGAGCGGGCATGGGAATGGGTATGGGAATGGGGATGGGACCGGGAATGGGATATGGCTTGGGTAAGTTTCGTGCCCTTTTTTCATTAGTTATTCCCCTCATAAGATCCGATATTTCTAGGAGCGACACCTGGTCTAGGCTATGGCCTCGGCACCGGCATGGGCTACGGTGGCATGGGAATGAACCCTTTGGCAGCACCTATGCTAGGAAGAAGTATCTACGAGCAAGGTATCAATGGTAAGATCTGAGATCCTTCTACCGCTGCCAAGGAAGTGATTCTCTTGCAGGTATCCTGAGAGCTCCAACGAGGTCAACCATATACCCGCGAAGTGAGAAGAAGAAGGATAAATTGGTCTCTTCCAATGCATTCGTACCGAGAAGGGATTAGGTATAGCTATGGCACTCTATGTTAGACAGCAGTTGTACATTCAGTACTGGTATCCGCGTGCACATCGTGAATGTGTTACAGGATGTTTTGTTGCGATCAAAACTCTTGCGCCAGGCGGGACTCGAACCCGCATCTTCTGCTTTCCGGGCAGCGATGTTCGCCTTACACCATCCTGTATCATCCTGTAACATCCTGTAACAACATATAGCCTCTCTACCAGCCGCTCCAGGCTTAAGCAAATGTGTTAAAGCATATCGTGAATGTTACAGATCCATCAGCGATGGTGGCTTAGTAGGCTAGCATGTTGCCCAGTAAGCAAAAGGTGGGGGTTCGAGGCCCACTTGACACAAGTGTTTTGATCGCAACTTAGCATCCTTCGTGTAGAACGAGAACGCTTGGCTGTTCTTTCTATTATACACATGGTCAAGGAATACCTTCAGTCTTTTTAACCTCCGTCTTTCAGTTCCCTCTGAGTGAATCTGACGGCGAGAACCTATCCTCTACAATCGGAAGATAAACGCCATACGATTGCCTTCTGTATATTTGTTGCGATCTCCCATTATTTGTTTTGTACGAAATTCGTTGAACTGTTCTCAAACATACCGGCGTATCTTTTATATGATATAAAGACTGAAAGCGATTGTGTGTGCACTTAGCAGGTCGGGTTCTGTTGCATCAGTCACCCCTACAGAAACAGAATAGCTAGAGCGTTGATTTGACCAGTTCATCTCTTCAACAGACAATCTCAACAGTAGGACTGAAGGCGGAAATGGTCTACAATACCGCTTCTGTCTTCTGGTTTTTGGGCGGAATAAATGCAAGAAACGAGCTTTTGCCTTCTCCGATAACTCCTTTCAAAGTGGACTATTCAAAAACAAATGCTACCATCTGAATCCAATGTGGGTGGGTGATCTGTCAAATTACAATGATGTAGGTGTAGGTAGCATCCAGATGATTTTAGAAAGATATAATTTTGGTGTTCTATAAAACCTAGGGCGCGTGTAGCGCAGTCGGAGGAGGCGCTGGCTGTCGCGTGCACCTGATACCAGGTTCCTGGTTCGGATTTCCCGCCCAGGCCAACCAAGCCTTCCATCCCTCCGGGGTCGGTGAATTGGTAGCAGACTTGCCTGCGAAGGATAGAGCGCTGACTTGTTCATCGGCTGGCCACAGCAAATCATTGTATGGCCAAACACGCATTCAAATCGCCTCCACGACATCCCGTAGAATTAGAATGCGTGGCGCATCTCAAGAGGGATTGAGTAACGCCGTCCTTTATCCTTATCCTTATAAAACCTGACAGCGGCAAGCCTCCTCCTATCGCTCGGGATAATTCCACCGATAGGCTCCAGTTTCTACTAGTGCCAAATCTATTTTTGTCTAAAAGTACTGTATGACAACTACATCATTGGATAGATTGCCACCATTGGATTCGGATGGTAACTATTGTTTTTTGACTAGACCCCGTTGAGGAGAGTTTTTGAAAAACAGCAGTTTTTTGCTCATATTCCGCACTAAAACGAAAGACGGAGCGGTATTGTATGTCGACAGAAGTGCCTCTGCCTCAGAAACCGAAAATGAAAGCATTTCTATCAGAGTGTAGTAAAGGGCAGAGTTTCAGCCGATTAGAGATTGCATGCACTGGTCTCTTGCTGTAGGAAATTTGCTTCGTCTCTAGCCCCGGCGATATCTGGCCTAGGGGTAGTGTGGCAGGCTCATATGGAAGCAGTCGGGGCTCGAATCCACCCGTAGTCTAGTTTTGTATGCTTGTAAAAGTAAATATAATTAGGATTCGCTAATGAATTCATTGGATAATGGTCACAGTGATGGTGCAGCTGATGGTTTGCTTTATCAATGGAGCTGCTGAACGAAGGAACCTTACAAAACGTTGTTTGACAAGCCATACAGTTAATGAGTCGATGTTTTACTTGTCGCGCAGCCTGTGTCTGACCCGCTCCGGTTTCCATCAAGCTGTCTGACCCATATTTTGCAGTCTGATCAACGTGTTGGTCGGCTCGTACATAGGTGATCTTCTGACAGTCCGCAGGCTCATGCAACGCTACGACTCTCGTCCGGGAGTCTTTGAATCGCACTACATTGCCGGCTCACCTAATTTTCGATGGCTTGATCCTTTCGACAGGGCTTCTGGCCCATGTCGTCGAAGGTCGGAGCTCTGGATAGCTTAACTCTCTCCGTGAAATGGTAACATCGTCCTCTCGACCCCCTTTGCTCGATTCTGTTTCATCCAGACTTCCTAGGGTCCAGGACGCCAAGGCGTATGTTACAACCTGCCCTCGTTTCAGTTGCTTTCATGTTGCCATGCAACGTTCTTGGTTGACGCCAACCACACAGATGTGCGAACAGTTGTTAACGTATATATCACAGAAGAGAATAAAACATTCAGTGGTGAAAATGTGGTCTATATATCCATCAACACGTGGCTCCTAGATAAACAGTCGCCGTCACTGATTCGAAGAAGGAGATGGATCGAATCATTAAGAATCTGTGGAAAGGGATTTAGAGGACATCCACGTTGCAATCACAACAGTCCATCGCGAACGGAGAGGTAAGTATGAAGTGTTAGATCTAGACAACGGTCCAATCTTTCTCATTTTCCATACCATCCATAGCGAATTCTTCAGAGGGATATATAACATGGGGTGCTGCAGTGTAGCTCCCGGAAGCGATACTACTGATTGTTCAGAGACTACGCAGTGCTAAAAAATCCCAAAGGTTTTTCACACTTTCAACGACAACTGTTTTTTAGGCTGTTAGGAAAATTCTCAGCGTTTTGAGTGCTTCATTTTAAACTACCATAACTTTCTCAAATCTTCTTGGACGAAATATGCACCGTTCGAATCAGCACGCTTTGCCAACGGGCACCGGTCGACTTATTCCATCAGCGAAAAAAATTAGGTGGTCGAGATTCGACAAATTCCACGAAAGCTGTTCTGGCTTGGTCCTGGTTGGTAAATGTTTTACCAGCGAGAAAGTTCTGAAAGTGTTTGAAAAGGTGGTAGTCGGTTGGGGAGAGGTCTGGAGAATATGGCGAGTGAGGCAGAACTTTAACCCTTACTTCGTTCAAATTTCGAACAGTGATTTGTGAAACGTGTGGGCAGACGTTGCCGTGAAAAAGCATCGGTCCTTCGGTTGACCAACGCTGGCTGAAGGTAACGCAATTTTCTATGCATTTGGTCGATTTCCTTACAGTAGGACTCTGCTGTGATCGTTTGGCCTGGTGCCAAAAAGTTGTCATGGATCACACCAGCCGCCCATCACCACACAATGGCCATTACTTTTTTGTTGGAGGTTCGGTTTTTAAAATGCCTAGGAGTCGGCGTCCAACCGCTTTCAGGAATGTTTCCTGCTATCATACAGAATACCCTTTTCATCAAAAGTAGTGATTCGATCCAAAAACGAGTCAGTTTTGCTGCGTAAAAGTGGAGAAGAACGAATCTCGAAACGTGACAGTTTTTGCCGCCAATCAACTCGTGGGGCACCCACATTTCGAGCTTTTTCACCTTTCCAAGGCGTTTCAAAGCATCCACAGCAGCAGTTTTTCTGACGTTTGGCTCTTCCGTGATTCCGCGAACTGTTTGGGATGGTTCAGCTTCCAGCAATTCCTTCAACTCGTTGTCCAGGATTGCTCAAGGTCCCCCGCTACGGGGGTCGTCTTCGAGGCTGAAATCTCCGGTCCGAAATGTACTGAACCAGCTTTTTCCGACACTATTAGGCCCCCACACTTGGTTGATTTGTCGAGCTGTCTCGGCCGCGGATTGTCCCAACTTGCGATTAACCCATTGACGACCGCGCGGCAAATCGCGTGTCTGGCGCGTGGGACCGCGCGCTGGGACCGCCTTGAGGCTCGAATCTCGTCCACTCACTACTTCACGGTATTCCAAATGAAGCTCCCTCTCCAATGGGTGAGCCACATATTGGAAAAGGCCGGAACAGGTTCGAAGCAAAACGTAGAAGATGTATTTGCTGCTACAAAAAGGTCAGCACAGAAAAGGGCGCACGTTCGTCACGAATCGTGCAAATAAGGTGATCACACGATGTGGCAAGTGTTTGAAATATTTTTTCTAAATTGGGTCCAAGTTTTTCGCAAGAAATTTGACTAGATGTCTTAACCATGACCATTTTTGTAAGATATACGTAGCTGTTCGTGAGTAGTATCTATTTATTTGAGGTTTGAATAGTGTGTTGTGCTGATTTTTTTTATCAAAGCTTTCGTTAGAAGTAAGTGATTCTTGGACCACTGTGCAGGTAGCATTGGTAGGATCCAACGAATCTATTGAATACTAGTAAACTATGAAAAATCGAGGAAGTGCGCCGCAGCGAACATTTTTTTAACCGCGGGCTAAAATTGGGCCGCGCGGTCCCAGGCGACAGAAAAACTGCGGGCCGAAATTGGGCCGCGCGGTCGTCAATGAGTTAAAATGAAATACCATGAGCAATCTCTCCATCGACATACCTCAATAAGCCCTTCAAAAAGAGAAATACAAAACAACGTTGAAACAAATTATTCAGACAGATGGAGCAAAAAATTCTGTACAGAAGCAATAATGCGCAATGCAAGTTGAATTTTTATTTTTATGATAGACGAATAAAAAATAGTGACACAAAACGCTAAGAACTTTCCAGACAACCTAATATGTATATTTAATTTCCTTTCGTGGACGCGTGGAGCGTACTCGAGGAAGATGCCGACTTTGCAACTGATTCAGTTTTTGGTTAAGCTGAGTTTTTAAAAGGCAAATCGCTCTTCGTAAGCTTATCAGTGAAGCACCCAAGAGTTAGCGGCGGCATCTAGAACTAATGTATTCCTTGTGCCGTTTTAGTTACCCTTTGAGATCTAACGGGTTGATGAGCTCATTTGTCGTTCCTGGGCCTTTGAACCATTACTCATCTTTAAAGCCGTCAGCAGCTGTTTTCAGCAAAAACCCAGGATGAAGAGAGATGAGCGAGTGGTCTAAAAGAAGCAACTGACCCCAGCATTTACGTGGATTCAGTATCCAACGTGCCCTTTGCGAGAAGTGTCTCAAGGATTGTTCCATATGTTGCCCTTCAAAGGAGACGATTCTCATTATCTTTGCTGAAGTCTACTTGAATGCTGCGTTTTCGAGGTTGTCTAGTGATCATGACTTTGCTTTGCTCATTGGTGTGCTCCACCATTATGCTGGACCTTTTCAGGAAACTGAGCCAAAAGAAAAGCTCCAAAAACTTTCAATGGCATTGAATTTCAAGTGGTAAAGTACCAGTAAAAGCGAGCTTTCCCAAATGTTTCTGGATTGATTCACAAATTTCGTCCATTCTGAAGATCTACAGGGTGCCCCATAATTACGTTCCCACATGTTTGACCTATCATTTTTCTTGATCTAAGCATCAGTGCTGCCTTAGTTTTCCGCGCGAGATATGTTCACCGTGATCTGACGCTAAATATCCAGTTACAATACTGATTAGCTACAAAATGACGCCTTCTCATCCTCTGAGGGTTCCCATCATTACGATGCATACCAAGAGCATCGGTGAGTAACATCTCGAAGACGCTCTCGGTGAGTAGGAAAACCATCTCCAACGCATCAAACGATACGAAGAGCTCGGTTCATTGAACGATCGACCTGGGAGAGGAAGACCAGCTACTGCAACTCTAACTCAGAATTCAAACGTGTTCGTGAGCTGGTGTGGAGGAATCCCAAGAGATCTTTGCGGATGATGGCAAAAGCGACAGAAGTTAGCAAAACATCCATGAGCCGCATTTTCAATGAAAAGCTAAGACTGAGGTCTCGCCGCTGCCAGAGGCCCACTTTCTTTGCCCACACATGACGAGGAATCTGAAAGAAAATGCAAGACACTCAACCGTCATCTCAGCTCGGCACGCCACCGCGATGTAATTTTTTCAGATGAATTTTTTTACTGTCGAAGCAACGCTGAAGCGCCAAAACGACCGTGTGCTTGCCAGAGCAGTAACTAAAGCTAGCAAAGCGGGAAGGATCCATGAACGCTGCGGACCTCAGGATTCAGTCATGGTTTGGGCCGTTGTCAAATACGCGGGAAAGTCGCCGTTGTTTTTGGTCAAAAAGGAGAGAAAATGGACTCAATAATGTCCTTGGAAGAAGTTTCGGAAAAGACTTTGATTTCCTGAAGTACGAAAATCTTCAACCGCTCATTTCTCAGCAGGCTTCGGCAATACCTCATGAATCGAAGATCGTAAAGGACTAGTGTTGCGACACATTCCTGGCTTTATCAGCCCGGAAGAATGGCCTCCGTACAGCCCGGACTTCAACTCTATGGACTACTCTATCTGGTCCTACTTGGAGACCAAGGCCTGTTCTGAAAAGCAACCATAGGTCAAATCGCTGAAAGAAAGCCTTCTGAAGGCGTGGGAAGAAATGCCAATGGAAT